>RJWM01016515.1:0-45306 GCA_004363535.1 Dasyprocta punctata
GGAAATTTATAGCACTAAACTCCCACATCAGAAAAATGGAAAGAACACACATTAACAACAGAATGATGCATCTTAAACTTCTAGAAAAAGAAGAGCAAGTCAAGTCCAAAGCCCAAACAAGGGAGGAAATTATCAAAATCAGCAGAATTTCATGCAATTGAAACGAAAAAGACAATACAAAGAATTAATGAATCGAAGAGTTGGTTCTTTGAAAGAATAAATAAAATTGATAAATCCCTTGCCAACCTTATCAAAAAGAGGAAAGAAAAAACTCAGATTCATGCAATAAGAAATGAAGAGTGAAGTCACTACAGATCCTGTGGAAATACAAAAGATCATCGATACCTACTTCAAAAATCTTTACTTTTGTAAGTTCGATAACACAGAAGAAATGGAAAGATTCCTAGAAACCTATGAATTAACAAAGCTGAATCAAGAAGATGTAAAACTGCTGAATAACCCAATTTCAGGTAATGAAATTAAAAATGTAATTAGAAGCTTACCAACAAAGAAAAGCCCAGGTCCTAATGGATTCACTGCTGAATTCTATAAGAAATTTAGGGAAGACTTAATGCCAACACTCCTCAAACTCTTCAATGAAATTGAAAGGGAAGCAAGTCTCCCTAACTCATTCCTGGAAGCAAATATTACCCTAATACCAAAACCAGAGAAAGACCCAACCAAAAAACAAAGTTAAGCTGGGTGTGGTGGCGCACGCCTTTAATCCCAGCACTCAGGAGGCTGAGGTAGGAGGACCGTTGTGAGTTCGAGGCCGGCTTGGGCTACAATGTGAGCACAAGGCTGGCCTGAGCTACACAGTGCGACCCTGCCTCAAAAACTAGGGCTGGGAGTTTGGCTCAGCAGCTTAAACGCCTGCCTGGCAGGTGCAAGGTTGTGAGTTCAAACCCTAGTGCCACAAAAAAAAAAAAAAAAAAACAAAGTTACAGGCCAATCTCTCTAATGAACATAGATGCAAAAATCCTCAATAAAATACTGGCAAATAGAATACAGCAGGTTATCAGGAATATTATACACCATGATCAAGTGGGATTCATCCCAGGAATGCAGGGATAGTTCAACATACGCACATCAATAAATGTAATACACCATATCAACAGGGCCAAGGACAAGAATCACACAATCATCTCAATAGATGCAGAAAAAGCTTTTGACAAAATCCAACACTTATTCATGATAAAAATCCTACAGAAAATCCGAATAGGTGGTCTCTACCTCAACCTGATAAAAGCCATATATCATAAACCAACAGCCTATATTTTACTAAATGGAGAAAAACTGAAAACTTTCAACCTAAAATCAGGAACAAGACAAGGATGTCCATTATCACCACTCCTATTGAATATAGTTCTGGAAACAGTAGCCAGAGCAATTAGACAAGAGAAAGAAATAAAGGGAATAAGGATAGGAAAGGAAGAAATAAAATTATCATTATTTGCAGATGACATGATTCTCTATATAGAAGACCTCCAAAAATCCATTGAAAGACTTCTAGATGTAATAACCAAATTCAGTAATGTTGCTGGATACAAGGTCAACACTCAAAAATCATTAGCATTCTTGTACACAAACAACAAATTCACTGACAGAGAAACAAGGGGAACCACACCCTTCACTATAACAGCCAAAATAATGGAATACTTAGGAACCAATCTAACAAAGGAAGTAAAAGATCTATACAGTGAAAATTATATTACTTTGAAAAAGGAAATCGAAGAGGATTTCAGAAAATGGAAAGATATTCCCTGTTCATGGACAGGAATAACAAACATCGTAAAAATGGCCAATCTCCCAAAATTGTTATACAGATTTAATGCAATCCCAATCAAAATACCACTTGCATACCTCACAGAACTAGAGAAATCATTCCTGAAATTCATCTGGAACTGGAAGAGACCAAAGCAATTCTGGGCAACAAAGGTAAGGCAGGAGTCATCACAATCCCTGACTTGAAACTATATTACAAATCTACAGTGATAAAATCAACATGGTACTGGAATAAAAACAGACCTGAAGATCAATGGAATAGATTAGAAGATATAGCCATGACTACAAACACACTTAGCCACCTCATCTTTGACAAAGGGGCCAAAAATGTACATTGGAAGAAAGATAGCCTCTTTAACAAATGGTGCTGGAAAAACTGACTTTCTATATGCCATAAACTAAAACTAGATCCATGTCTATCACCATGCACTAAAATAAAGTCAAAATGGATCAAAGATCCGAAAATTAAAACAGAGACGCTAATTTGCTGGAAGACAAATTAGGTAAAAATCTTGAAGACATAGGAGTAGGCAGAGAGTTCATGAACAAAAATCAAACTGCACAGGAAACCCTTCCCAGAATCAACACCTGGGATCTCATCCTACTAAAAAGTTTTTGCATGTCAAAGGAAATCTCAAACAGAGTGAAAAGAAAACCCACGAACTGGGAAAATATCTTAGCCAATTGTCCATCAGACAAAGGACTTCTGTCTAAAACATACAAAGAAATTTAAAAAATCAAGCCCCTAAAATTAAAGGACCCAATCCAAAAATGGGCATCTGAGATGAATATGCACTTCTCAGAAGAAGAAATACAAATGGCAATAAATACATGAAAAAGTGTTCAGCATCAATGGTCATTCGGGAAACGCAAATTAAAACAACCCTGAGATTCCATCTTACTCCAGAAACAATGGCCAAGATGAAGAAATCAACCAATAACAAATGCTGGAGGGCCGGGATTTCGGCTCAGTGGCTTAAGCACCTGCCCTGGCAGGTGGGGGGTTGTGAGTTCGATCCCTGGTGCCGCAAAAAACAAACAAACAAACAAACAAACAAACAAAAATCTAGTACAAACAAATGTTGGAAGGGTTGTGGGGAAAGAGGAACTCTTCTCCACAGTTGGTGGGAGTGTAGACTGGTGCAACCACTGTGGAAATCAGTGTGGAGATTTCTCAAGAAGCTAGGATTGGAGATCCCATTTAACCCAGCTATCCCACTTCTGGGCATTTTCCCAGAAGAATTCAAAATACCATGCCACAGTGATATCTGTGCACCCATGTTTATAGCAACCCAATTTGTAATAGCCAAATCTTGTACACAACCCAAGTGCCCATCAATCAAGGAATGGATAAAAAAGGTATGATATTTTTATACAATGGAGTACTACTCAACTATCAAGAAAGATTTCATCGAGACTTTTATAAGTAAATGAACAAGACTTGAGACCACACTCATATGTGAAATAAATCAAACTCACATATGTAAATACTATATTGTCTCCATAGTGTAAGAAACTGGAACTATGATTCAAAATCTACAATAAATACTGTGTAAGGGTGAGAATCTGCTCAATGAGCAGAAGTAATTGGGAAAGGGAAAAGGAGAAAAGAAGGAAGGGAAAAGGAAAAAGACATAAATCTGTATATATATATATATATATATATATATATATATATATGTAAGATAGCTAAAATGACTATACTGCTGAATGTATTAGTTACTGAGAAAGAACGGTTAATACTCATATGATTAGATCAATTTTACATGTCTGTATTTGTTAATGTAAACAATCATGTTGAAGGTAACAATATGCAATATTGCAACCATTGTCAAGTTCCTATCATCTTGTTTTGTAAACCTATAATGTTACTGTTGTTGATTTGCTGTTGTCGTTTGTTTGTCTCTTTTGCTTTTTGTCTTTCTTTTCTGTGTCTTTTTTCTCTTCAATAAAAAAATTTAAAAAATAAAATACAACAACAGATAATCAATCACCAAGCAAAAACAAAGCTTGGTGTGGTCTTATATACCTGTAATCCCACCACTCGAGGCTGAGACTGAAGAAGGCTGAGGCAGAAGGATTGCAAGTTTGAGGCTTACAATAGTTTGGATGGGCTACATAGTGAGTTCAAGTCTACTATGGACTGTACAGCAAGATTTTGTCTCAACAAAAAAAGAAACAAACATACAAGATAAGTTCTTAAGCTTATTTTTATAGATACACAGAAAATTTATAAGTGCGCTTTATGTCTCAAACATGGAAATTTATGATTGTATCTGTAACAAATTTTAAATATGTGAATTTATAAATAAAGAAACACAAAAATGGCATCACACTATGTATATGTTTTGTAGCTCTCATTTTCACTCACTATAGAATAGTTTTTATATCAATGAATGTAAATTTACATAATTTTTCAAAGGAATAATTTTATTTTATTTTATTTTATTTTATTTTGCAGCACTAGGGATCGAACTCACAGCCTTGCACCTGCCAGACAGGCGCTTAAGCTGCTGAGCTAAACTCCCGGCCCTGGTTTTTTGAAGCAGAGTCGCACTACACAGCTCAGGCCGGTCTTGCACTTGCGCTGTAGCCCAGGCTGGCCTCGAACTCACAACGCTCAGCCTACCTCAGCCTCCCGAATGCTGGGATTAAAGGCGTGCGCCACCACGCCCGGCTAAAGGAATAATTTTAAAAATCTAAAGCTAGTAAATGTTTGCTGCACACAAAAATTTAAATATTAATAAAAATATAAAGAAGAAAGTAAACAGTACAGAAAGCCTTCCTTCTAGAAAGTCAAATACATTTTGTTTTTTCTTGCAGTACAGGAGAGTGAACCCAGGACCTTATTGTTGATCTACCTCACCAGTCCTTTAAAATTTAATCTAATTTAATTTTTTTGTCACTTTGAGACAGGATTTCGCTATGCTGTTCAGGCTGGCCTTGAACTCACTTTGTAGTCCAGGCTGGCCTTAAATTCGCAGGGCTCCTCCTGCCTTAGCCTCCTGAGTTCTGGGGTTAAGGCGTGCACTACCACACTTGGCTGCCTTTTTAAATTTCGAGACAGGGTACTACTGCATTGCTAAACTGCCCAGGTGAGGCTCATGATCATAATTCTTCTGCCATAGTCACTCAGTGCTGGGATTACAGTCAAGTGCTGCCACCACAACCATCTTCAGAAATTATTCTTTATGCATAATCTAGTCATGCTTCTTATATAAACAGTATAAAATTACATAAACTGTTTTGAAACTTGAAGAAAATTTAGCAAGATCTTGGAGACACCCTGCATGTTCATAAATAGAGCATGAAATTTCTTTTTAATGACTGACTGTATAATATTTTATTGTGAAGTAATAACTTACTGAATTTATTCCTAAACATTGAAATTTAACATTAAAATTAATTTTCAGAATTATAAAGAACGCTCTGATGAACACGTATACATATAATATTCATTCTAGAATAAGAAATAGATGGAAAAGTCATGGTGTAAAGTTTTGGAAGTCACACATTATCACGATTGTCTTGAAATAATGCATATCATGAAAAAAATCTAAAAGTCAGTCACATGGGTTATTTCTGGCCAAAAGGACCAAGTGCAATTTTGTTCTTTTGTCTATCTCTGTCCTTTTCTAAAGTAGAAATTTTTAAAGTTGACTGTGGTGCTGCATGCCTGGAGGCTGAGGCGGGAGGATCATCACAAGTTCGAGCCAGCCTGGGTTACATAGTGAGCTCAAGGCCAGCCTGAACTACATAGCAAGACCCTATCTCAAAAAAAAAATATATTTTTTTTTTACATTGCACAAAAAATACGTATTTTTAGAACATGCTAATGTCACCTCTGGCAGTCCTCTTTTCAGTTTCTTCTACTACAGGGCACTTGTTTCCACCCTTGCCATGGGCCTCTCACCAGCAAGAAGGGGAGCCGCAGGTGCCCAGCGGGGAGCTGCCAACAGCCTTGAGGAGCGAATTTGAGGCAAGGTGTTAATGGCTGGTGGTGTAGGAGTAGCCCTCTCAGAACGCACTTGCCTTTCACACAGCCTAGGCCGTGTCCCCTCTGGGGGCCTTGTCCCCTCTGGGGTCTAAGTGATTTCAGCTTGTGGGGAAGGGGTCCTAAGGGGTAGTAAGGCAAGGCAGAAAGTCCTGGCTCTGCTCGGTGGGATGGGAGGCCCAGGCTTTGAGCTGCCCACCCGCTGTCTCCAGGGAGGGGCCTGCCCATCTCCGTGGGGTCCCTGCACTGGCCTGGCTGGAAGGAAGCTGGGCGCCTCTGGGCAGCCGCTGTCCCCTCCCCCCAGAGAGCCTAAAGGACATGAAGGACGTATTCAGTGTTTCCGTAGAGGCCGCCGATGGAATGGGAGGCTGTTCTATGTTTGGTGAGGGCTGCGACACTTCCTCTTTCATTTGTGTGTCTCATTCAGCCTGCCCTCTGCAACACCCGCCTTAGCGACTGAAAAAGGGGAACACAAAAGAAAAACTGAAAACTTCAGATTAGATCGAGACCATGGTGTGGTCCTGACAGTGGCTGGGGAAGTCGTGTGGGGGATCATGACATACTCCCGTGGCCGCACGGGCCCCCCATGGGGCTTTCTGCCTCCCAGAGCGCTTGCTTAACTTCTGCCCACATCTTCCAAGGTGCTGGGGCTCCTAGGGGACCTCTAATGCCTACCTTTCAAGAAGTGCCAATGTTAAAGTAAAGAACTGTGGGGAACCACAGAGACGACTCTCCTTGACGAGAGGAGCAGCTGTCTCCATTGTGGATAAAGTTGGCCCTATCTCCATGTAGTGATATATAGACAGCTGGCTGGGTTATTTTTTTGTCCCTTTAATTGGCTTTAAGCCATGTAAATGGGGCTGACTGAGGAGCTGATGTGTAATCTCCGAAGCAAAGCGATAGGTCAGTGTGACCCTGCCCAGTGACTCCCCAAATCGGTGGTTGAGCTGGGCAGAATGGAGAGTCGTGCTCTATGTTTGTGGTTGGCTAGGACTGAGCCTCAGAAAAGAGGCTATGACTTTTTAGGGCAAAAAGGATTGTATATCAAAACCAAAGTACCGACCCCAAATTATTAGCTATTACCTCAGTTGTTACATAGATTGCTTTTTTTAAAAACATTTTTTGTCCTCTACGTATTGCAGAGAATCTTAGACCTCTTTCCTAGCCCAGCTCACAGTAGTCATGACAGTCACGTATTTCCAGTCACTCTCACTGTCACTCATCCCCGAGCCACTCCCCTCATGGAAAATTAATAAAACCTGGGAAGGGATCTTGGTAGGGCCTTTGTTCTGGTGAACACCATCTTGGCTGGACTTAGGGCCCCCTGGCTCCCCACAACTGTATATATGTCTCAGGGTCTTTTTTCTCACCATGGGTTGCACTGGAAGGGTAGATTAAAATTAGTCGATTAAAATCCCAATAACATCTCCTTGGGATTATAATTATAAACCTTCCTCAACCACAACACAGGCGAAAAAGGGTTTTCTATAAAGAACTAAGTCTGCCTTTGCTCAGTTCTTGGAGTTAACTGTATTCATATGCAATATATTAAAAAACAGACATATACAGATATAGGCATAGATATATATGTATGTGGGTGAGGTGTGATCTAAAATATGGCAAATATTTTTTAAAATTACAATAAAACAATCATAGCTGCTGGCTGTGATAGCACACACCTGTAATCACAGCACTCAGGAGGCTGAGACAGAAAGATCATCAGGCGTTTGAATCCAGCCTGGCCTACATAGTGAGTTCAAGGTCAGCCTAAACTGCATAAGAGAGACCCTGTCTCAAAACAAACAAACCAACAAACAAAAAATTCTTCTTCACTTCAAACGGACTTATCCCATTGTTCTAGCCACCTTCTGAAACAGTTCTAGAAGTCCTCTTTTGTGAGTCTTTAATTGTGCTGTTGTGGTCATCTCTATATACTGAATCAGTTTGAAACGTTTACCTTTTCTGGCCATGTTGACTTTGGGGAAAAGTCAGAAGTCAATTGGATATAGTGGTCACATCTGTGATCCCAGCACTTGGCAGGGTAGGGGGGAAGGTGTGGGGATCCAGCTCAGTGCAAAGGCCCTGAGCTTAATCCCCAGCACTTCAAAAATAAATAAACAATGACATAGATATTTTTTTAAAAAGCCAGAATTGGCACAGTGCCAGACCCTGTAAATATGCTAAATGAGGACACACCCAAATGTCTTATGAACCTGTCTTTTTGCTGGATGGCACTCGGCAGTAGCATTCACCTTATTTCTGACCACACCTCGTAAAGGCACATCAAAGAGGACCTCAAGAACTGCTTCAGAAAGTGGCAAGAAGGAGGGGAGAGAAGTGTCCAAAGCACAGGGGTGTATTTTGAGGAGGATTAATGGCAATGTGCCTTTTATGGTAATACATCTTTTATTTAAACATTCAGCACACACATATACACACACATGCCAGACTGCAGTCGTTTTGGAAACTGTCTGAGGCACAGAAAATAACTTGCCTCACAAGACATCAAAGAACTGCAAAAGAGGTCACAGCAGCAAAGCCTTTACAGACTGCTTAGCAATTTGTAGCCTGACTGCTGATAAGCATCTTTTTTTGCTCCAGTAAATAGACACTGAAGTAGAACCATAACATTTGTTCCGGGAAATGGTAACTGAAGTCACAAATCATAAATAATAAAGGATACAAAAATCCTCTTTTAACCTAATGGATGGAAAGATGTTTCTTTTCATTTCTGCTAATGGTGTCTGTCTCTGTCTATCTGTCTGTCTGTCTCTCTTTCTCGGCACTACCAGAGCTGGCCTATAACAGAAGCATCAAATCTCAGTTTGTAAGCAGGTCATGGTCCAAAAGATTATTTCTAGTTGGCTGCTTGGAAAAAATAATGTGTGTTCCTCTCAAAACCGCCTTTCTCAAGGTGTCTGGGTACTTGGGCTCATTGGCACAGTGCTGTTTAGCCCCACTGTGGTTAAGCTCTGGGTTTCTTGGGCAAGTTTTTTGCAGGGGAGGAGGGAGAAGACAAATCAGCCCCTGCACCTTGGCACTGAGTGCCAGTTGTGCGCATAACTGAGACACAGCTCACTTTTCTGTTCATCTTCCCACCTGCTATTAGCATCTGCTTCTAGCCTTCTGTTCCCTGGATAGCTGCACCCTGGAGCCTGTGACCCTAAATTACCGGCTTGTTCTGCTTCCTGAAAGTCAGTCTTGTAATTCCTTGGGGTAGTTGGTAAGAACTAAGGCTAGAGGAAAAGCCAAACAAGCAGGTAAGAATTCATACCAATGATTCAATGACCGGAATCTCTCAACCCACCTAATGTAGCCTCATGTAAAAGATGAGTTGATTGTGACCTTTGAGAGTAACGTGGCAGCACAGGGCTGAAAAACAGGGGGTTAAAGATTCAGACTCTTGGAGGTCTTGACTTTTAAATACACCCAGCTTCCAGAACACTGGCAGTCAGTTAGGGAAAGATCCTTTGCTAGGAACACCAGGATTGTCACACAGAAGAGAGTCCCAGATTCAGACCCTGCAGGGATCTCCCATCAGTGAACAAAGCTGGCCCTCACCTCTGAGAACCCCAGGGGAGGAGCTGCACCCTTGGTGCCTTGGTGCCTCCTGAAGGAATCTTAACAGGCAGCCAAAGATTGCCAGATGTTTATGAAAAGTTCTAGAGTAAAAGAAAAAGACCAAAACAGGCAACAGGAAGAACAAAAACAAAAACACTTTAAAAGGAGTATCCAAAGAGAAGCAAGAGAAGCTGTTTAGTCCTTGAAGTAAAAAAGGGTGTGTCTCAGTCTGTTTAGGCTGCTGTAACAAAATATCATAGGCAGGTGAGCAGCTTATGAACATATGAAATTTATTATAGTAATTACAGTGCTGGAGGCTGTAGAGTACACAGTCAAGATGTTAGCAGATCTGGTGTCTGCTCAGGGCCTGCTTTCTGGTTCACACATGGTGTTTTCTCTCTATCAGAAAGGGTGAGTGAGTGAGCTAGCTCTCTTGGGTCTCTCTTCCCTTTTTTTTTTTTTTTTTTTTTTTGTGGTAGTGGACTAGGGATTAACCATGGGTCATGACCAAATCATTTCTCAGAGGTCCCCCTTCTAAGGCCATCATGTTGGGGATTAAGTTTTAACATGTGCATTTCAAAATAAAATAAATAATCATAACAAGAAAGGACTTTTGGCTATTAAAAATCTAGAATATTTAAAAATAAATACTCAAAGAAAAGATAGATAACAGTGCACGAAAACTTCAGAAAATAGTACAAGAAGATAAGGAGAAATATCTGAAAGAAAAAGATAAGAAAATTAGAGGATCCAGCAAAAATGGAGGGAAAGGGGCCAGGGATATAGATGAGTGGTGCAGCAAATACCCGGCAAGTGTGAGGCCCTGCGTTCGATTCCTGAACTCCCCACAAAAAAGTGGAAGAAAAGAAGTAATACTTGAAAATCTCTCAGAATGGAAGAAAAAGAGTCTCAAAACTGAAGGGCCTACTAACTGAGCAACAAAATGAATAGGAAAAAAAGGCTTAGACAAGGGCAGGTCCTTTTAAAACTTCAAAACTCTCAGGATAAAGAGGAGACCCTGAGATCAAAAATAGAAGTAACATACAAAGGACTAGGAGCCAGTATGGCAGTCCTGTCTCAATAGCAGCACTGGACATCAGAAGAGGCTGTGGGTAGTTCTTTACAGTTCAGAGGGGGAAGTGACTTCCAACCTAGAATTCCAATATAAACCCAGGGAAAGTCTCCGTAAAGTTTTTATCTTTTATTTTTGATGTTTTTATTTATTTATTATTTTTCATTTTTTTTAAAGAAAAGGAAGATAAGAAACCAAAGCAAAACAATTTTACAACCAGCCAATAAGAGAATAACAATCATCAGCATATTGCATATTATTATATACACAGAAATTATTTAGAATAAAAGATATAGACATGAAACATTATCCAAAAAATTATTAGCACAAAACTTTTGCCTCAATGAATCAAGAAACCAGCTATATGACTTTTTTGTTACGATTGCTCTATTGTTTTCAAATAAACATCTCGCATTAAAAATGAAATCTGAAGGACCGGAGTCTGGCTCAGTAGCTTAAGTGCCTGCCTGGCAGGTGTGAGGTTGTGAGTTTGATCCCCGGTGCCACAAAAAAAAAAAAAAAAAAAAAAAAAAAAAGAAATCTGGAGATGACCCTCCGTAAAGTATGAGGGCAGGATTTTTAGATATGCAAGATCTCAAAATATTTCTATGGACCTTTTTTGCAGAAGTTTCGGGGGGGGGGTGTGCTAATAAAACCAAAGGAGTAAACCAAGAGAGGAGAAGATGTAGAATTTATGAATTTAAGAAACAAGACAATGAACAGAACAGAGGAGGGAGACCGCAGTCCGGGCTGACAGCAAGTCTACAGGGGACAGCTTAGATTGGAACAGGAAAGGGAATTTCCCAGAGAAGAAATGCAAACACTGTCTTTGGGCTATGCAGAAAATATCAACACCTGTGTAACACAGATGGCAAAGCACTCAAAAAAAAAAAAGTAAAGAATCAGAGAGGAAATAATTGACAACTAGGCAAATAAATATTAGATAATTCTAAAAAGGAATCAAATAACAGAAATAAAGTTATTATTATCATTATTATTATGAAGACGAGGTCTCCCTATGTAGCCCAGGTTAGCCTTGAACTCACTATGTAGCCCAGGCAGCCTCAAATTCATGGCAATCCTCTTGCCTCAGCCTCCCAAGTACTGGGATTGCAGGCACACATCACAACACCCAGCAGAAGTGAAGTAATTACTAACTCCAGGCAAAAAAATATAGAGTTATATGAGTAAGAAAGTATGGCTATAGTATACTATTTGGTTCTGCAGTGACCAGTGTTGGCGTGATAATCATAATATAAATACAGACGATAGATTCAACCAAAATGTATGATATAACCATGCAACTGAGAGGAATAGGAAATGGAAAGTATTATGAGAGTTAAGTCCTCACCTATCACAACCACAAAATCATAGGTAGTAGCTAAAATTAACAGATTAAGGAGCCCCTATACATCCTGTTTATAATATATGGGGCTAAATATCCAAGGAGCTGGGAGCAGTTACCTATACGATGTTGTTGCAGACAGAGGTGACTGCCTTTTCCTTATAGCTCTTAAAGTACTTTTTTGAAGGAAGAAGGTTGAGGTAAAGTCTTGCTATATAGCCCACACTGGCTTTGAACTTGAGACCCTCCAGTCTCAGTCTTCTGAGTGCTAGTATTACAGGCATGCACAACCACACTTAGACCTTTTACTACTTTTCCTTTTGAAAAACATGTCCTTGAAATATTTTCAAATGCATAGTTTTTAAATAAAATCAATGCACTAGGAAGAATGATACAATCTTGGTTGTTCCTCTAAATGGACTGCTGCTCAGTGGAATGTTAAGAGAGTAAAATCCAGAAGCTGAAGGGAAAAAGGTTGGGAAACAGCTGAAGGGGGAGGAAAGAGAGAGGGAAGCAGGGAACTGCCTAACAAGCATGAAGAAGCTTCTACACCTCGGTGTTGTCTGCATAGTTTGGAATGTCTAAATATATTACTTTTTGGACAACCTGCTTTTCAACATACAAGAATGGTAATACATATTTATTTGAGAACGTTTGGAAAATGCAAATGAACGAATTAAGAGAGAAATATCAAAGCCACCGCAAATCTCATCACCCAGGGAAAATGACTATTATTATTTATTGGCACTTTTTTGTTAAACCAAGTAAGATCTCACCGTATAAACATCTCTGGGTCTTACTTTATTTCCCCTTAGAGTTTATTTTTCCAGTCACTGCTGGAAAATTATTTGATTTTTTTGTTTGTGTGTTTTTTCTTTTTTCAAACAGGGTTTTGCTATGCAGTTTAGGCTGGCCTCGAGCTCACTTGGTAGCTCAGGCTGGTCTCAAACTCACAATGATCCTCCTGCCTCAGACTCCCGAGTGCTGCAATTAGAGGCTAGTCACCACACCCAGCTTGGAAAATGATTTGAAATGGCTACTTTGTATTTCAACACATGAGTAGGTGTAACTTATGGTTTGTGATTTATACTTTCTCCAGTCTCCAACAGCTGAACTTTGATTGTTTCCTTCATAATTATAAATAATATTTTGGTGATTTTCCTTGACCAGAAGAAATCTGTGAGATCTCTTATTATATCAATCAGTATAAACATACTTACTCAATGCCAAGGCTGTTCACCTGAAGACTCTTACTGTATACATACTTCTGCTAGGACTGTTTACCACCACTGGAAATTATCACCAAATTTAACTTTTTTTTTATAACCATGTTCAAGTACCATACAATCAAACAAGGCCAACAAGGCTGGAGGAAAATCCGTAAAAAAAGTGCAAACAAAACCAAAGGAATCAAAATATATTTCACATTAATACGACACTTAAAAGCAAAGTTAGAGATGGGGGAACTCATCCAAGAAACTTAAGAGTATTTTCACATATATCTTCTGGCTACAAAGAACCATAAATAATTACTGAATGCTAATTGGCAGAATTGTTTTTCTGCAGTGGCATGGATTAGCAATTCTGAAATTATTTTTTAATACATATTCTCGGATAGAAGAGACTGTAAGTAATAGGAACCAGGTTTCTCATCATTTGCGAAAGTCATCTATATAGAAGAAGGGAAAGTTAGGCCTCTCTAGCACAATGCTTTTCCCTTATCTACCAAGTTGGCAAAACTGTTTGCTTTAAAATAATGTGAAGCTTTCAGAAAAGTGGAAAGAATAGCATAAAGAATCCCTATTTAAAAAAAAAACTTCCATATATTCTCAACTCAGATTCCTCAATTACTAACATTTTGCCTTATCGGTTTATTTTTGTCTCTCCAAATTTTTTTTCTAAACAATCTGAGAGTAAATTATAGACATGATGCGCCTTTAATCTTAAATATTGCTGAGTGCACACGGTACAATTAAAATGTGACTTCATACTGATATCTCCAATTCCAACCATTCATTTCTAAAAATCAGAACCCGCGGTACCTTAGACATATAGATAGCTGGGAAAACGCTTGGGAGTGTGTTGGAGGAAAGTTTAAGAAGAAGGGGTCCAGGGAAGAAAGTTGGGTGCCCCTTGAGATTAAGTTTGGGGAGAAAACCAGTGGGAAAAGGTGGGTCGGGGAAACAGGTTTATAGGGAGTTAGAATTCCTCAGGATTCCTTCGTAAGCAGCCACTAAGACAAAAGAGGTGGTGATGGGTTGCCCCTGGGGAGAGCAAAGGAGCTGGGTAGGAAGAAGGGTAGGGAGGTGTGGGATGTGGGCTTGTTTGGAGGCTGCTAGCGATCCCCAACCACGAAGGGAGAGGACGCGGACTGGGCAGCCATTGGTGTTGGGCAGCGTTCCGCGGCGCGGCCCCGCGAGTGTCTCAGGGCTGGTGCAGGTGCACGAGGGAACCGGAGTCCTGGGGTCAGGGCTCTGTCCCCTCCTCTCCCACGGGCTGGGGCCCGCGCTAGGCGCCAGGGCTGGGAGGGCCGGCTCAGCCCACGCTCTCCTGCACAGCCGGCCTCGGCCCCCGCACTCCAGCCCGCGCAGCACGCGGGGCCGCCGCCGTCTCCAAAACAGACGGAGGAGGGGAAGTCCAGAAGGTGGCGGCCCGGGGAGCGCGCCCGGGCTCTGCGTCAAGCTGCGGCCGCGGCTGACTTATTTTGGAACCGTGTGGTTAAATCACTCACGCCGAGGGCGCTTCACAAACCCACGGCCTGCCGAGCAACCACCAACAGGCAACCCCAGGGGGGACCAGGGGAAAGAGGACTCAGCCCGGCCCGCACCGACCAGGCCGCACCGCCCCCGCGGGGGCAGGCGCGAAAAGGCGGCGGCGGGGCGGAGCTCCGCGCCTTGGGGCTCTTGGCTGCGGGCGGTTCTCGGAGGGCACAAAGCCAAGGTCGCCGTTGCAAGTGGACTACTGCGCCCGCCGGGCCGCCTGGAGCCCGCGGGCGTGACGTGACCACTGGGCGGGGCCGGCACGCGGGTCTGCCCAGTGGGCGTGGTCAGGGGCGCGGGGCCGCGTGCGCACGCGCAGGGGACGCGGAGGGCGTCGGGCTGGCGGCTGGGAAGCCTGCAGGAGTGAGGGTGGGGCGGGGGCCTGTCAGCGCCGGGTTGGGGCCGCCTGGGCAGGGGGCCTCGGTTAGAGAGGTCCAAGACGGTCGCGGTGGGTGGGGAGGGATGCGGAAGTGGGAGGAGCGGCCGCAGCGGAAGCAACGAGGCCTGCGGGGGCGGGTGTCTCCGGGGAGCCGGGCCAGTCCTTAAGAGGCAACCCCCCGCGTGGGGTGGAGGAGAAAAAGCGAACCGAGAGGCCCCGGGGAGGCCCCGCGCCGCACCTGAGAGGGGACCGGGTCGCCCCTGCACAGGGTTGACCCTGAAGTGCGAGTTGCTGTGGGCAGGCATCCGTGATGTATTTACCCGGGAAGTTACGTTGTTAGGAAGGAAGCATCCCTGGCTCCCAGCCCACTGCTGTGACCCTATCTATGCTGCCTCCCCGGCCCCCCTTCTTAGGCATCTCCTCTTAGGGTAGACCTAGGAGGTTGGAGGAGGCCTCCTGACCCGTTCACACTGCCTTTTTTGCGTTTGTATGAAGGGACCCTCCATAACACTTTTCTGGACATTCCGTCCTTGTAAGGTAAAAACTTCCATGGGGGCCTTCCTCCTTTAAAGGTAGGTAGAATACAGTAAGGCCTGTCTTGCTTTATGGTTTATCCTGTAGAAGTCACATTTCAGCCCAAGTGTGTGGTAGTGATGATGATGCCCTCTCTGCTCATGGAGAGTTTGGGCTCTAAAGGTGTTTGGGAATGTTCTGCCACCTATTGAACCCCAGAATTCAGAGATTTAATGAGAACAGACATTAGCAAAGCTTTTCCCTTTAGTCGTCCATCATTAAGCTACAAAAAAAAAAAAAAAAAATCTAGGTAATTAGAAAATACAGGATCCAGATGGAGTTGTTCAATTTTTTCCTTTTCTAACTCAGAAAGCCTCGTGGTGGAACATCTGTTTGACCCATTCGTTGGAGGAATGAAAGCTCTACACGGGAACATGCTGTGAATGGAAGGGACCTGTCATTGTGAGTCTCCACTTCCGATTAGTCGTGTGATGTCTTCCCCAGTGAGACATGACGGAGATGATCAACTTCAGTAGTTGAGATATAGCTTATGGGCCTGCAGTTAAATTACAGAAATAAGCATTTACATTAGTTCTCTTTTTGTTAAATATTGAATAGCCTTGAATCACATTGGAAAGAATGAGCAGTTTTCATGTGGCCCTAATGAATCATCTCATAATATCGTGATTATTATCCAAATGACAGAAGATTATAGGAAATCAGGTCACTCATAATCTTAGGGCCACTGCTAGCTTTTATAATGGGAACAGATTCCATATGAGGTAGAAGAGTGTATTTCATGCTTCTCTTTTCCGTTTCTTCAAGAAATTGATTAGAAGTGGGGCAGTCACTCTTAAGCATGAGCATTAATGGTCAGTCATTCCAAAGCTAGGGAGAAATTAGAGATACATGTATGTGGATGATAGGTAAAGTCGCAAGTATGGCTATGCATTTTATATCTGACTACTCCTGATTCTGTTTTTGGTTTTTTCGGCAGATGCAAATAGTACGGCACTCTGAACAGACACTCAGAACAGCTCTCATCTCAAAGAACCCAAAACTCGTATCACAGTATGAGAAGTTAGATGCTCGGGAACAGCGTTTCATGAATGAAGCCTTCCAGCCAGCCAGTGAGCTCTTTGCACCTATCACCTTGCACTCCCAGTCAGACTGGATCACCTCCCACCCTGAGGCTCCCCAGGACTTCGAAGAGTTTTTCAGTGATCCCTACCGAAAGACACCCTCTCCAGAGAAACGCAGTATTTATATACAGTCCATTGGTATGTATCCGTAGTAGGATGGTTTGGGTTTGGTTTGCAGTGGTGCTGTTAGGGGATGGTTTGAGCTATTGTCTGCTTCAAGTGGGCAGTTTTTATCATCTTTTTATTCGTGCTAGGGATTAAACCTAGAGCCTTGTGTTTGCCAGGCAAGTGGTCTACCATTTATGATTTGTATTTTTAACTTTCTTTACAGCGGTAGTAGTTTTTGTAGTCAAACCAACTTAAAAGTGAAGCTTTTATTTCTTTTTAATTCATGTTGCTATTACTGATTAAGACATACTGGTATTCTGAAAATTTAGAATTGTGTTTTGTTCTAATTCCAAATTTCTAATATATGGACTGAGGCAAAGACTGTTTTTTGTTTGTTTTTGAGATGGGGACTCAATGTAGTCGAGATCTGCCTTGCATTCATTATGTAATCTAGGCCTTGAACTCACTGTGTAGCCTGGGCAGTCGTGGAACTCCATATCCTCCTGATTCAGCCTCCTTAGCGCTGGGATTACAGATTTGCACCATCATGCCAGTCTAGGTCTGAGTGCTTTAATTGTTTTAAAGTCTGTCTTTAAATTTGCTTCTCTATTCTAGGAGCTCTAGGAAACACTAGAGTTATCAGTGAAGAATATATTAAATGGCTCAAGGGCTACTGTGAAGCATTTTTCTATGGCCTGACAGTGAAACTACTGGAACCAGTTTCTGTTTCTGCAACCAGGTGTTCCTTTAGAGTCAATGATCATACACAAAATCTACAGATTCATGCAGGTGAGTTAAGCAACTTTATAATATGAATTAAGTAAAGGAAATATATATTCCGTGTGTATATATACATGTTTTTCTTTTTGAATAGGTCAGATCTTGAATTTCTTAAAAAAGAAGAAACCTGATGATGCCTTCTGTGTTGTGGGAATAACAATGATTGATCTTTACCCAAGAGACTCATGGAATTTTGTCTTCGGACAGGCCTCTCTGACAGATGGTATTTCTTTTGGACATTGTTGGTGAAAACTTCCTCAAGTTAATATTTGGAGGCGTTGAGTTAAAAATTTTAACCACTAAGGGCTTTGATATTTAAAAGTGAATGGTGTTTTCACTGAGATGTCATTCATGCTGTTAAGAAATGTGCTATTTGTTGATAGACTGTTAATGGTCTGAGTTCCTTACTACCTAGGTTACTTAGTACCTAGGTGATTTTGAGGTAATAATAATACCTATTTCACAGAATCCTTTGGAGATCATTTATGTAGCAGTGCCTAAAATAGTACATAAAATAACTGGTACATTATAGGCATTCAGTGTGACAGTTGGTAAATATAATTCAGGAGCAAAGTGAATTAAACAAATTAAGAATATTTGCAGTACAAAAATTGGCGAAATCTTGCCAATTGTTCTTCATCTCTTGACTTTTCAAAGTGATAGATGGAATGGCATAGACTGGTAAATAAGTATGCTTTTTGCTCATCCTCTGTTATGACATTTTTTTCCCTAAAAAAAAAAAAACAAGTTCAACTTTCGAGATATAATAAACTTCAAGTCCTTGGGAACTGTTCATGTTTTTATCGGGGATGGGAAAGGATCTGGAGATAAGTCATGTTTTGCCTGTTTTTTTCTTTCTTTTGGTCATTGCTCTACTCTTCCCACTCCTTCATTTTTGCTCTTCTTTCTTTCACACAATCCTCCAGGATCTAAGACAGGTGGAAAGGGAAAAGACCAGTGAACTAAGGCAGTGGTTGTTGGTCTAGGGATGGAGAATAAGTGCCAGGGGCCGTTCCCAAAGTTCACAGTCTGTCTGCGTGCTACCTTAGGCTCGGTTTAGTGGAAGGACTTTCTCTGACAGATGTGTCTTTCTGCTGGAAGTGGGTGCTGCTCCTTTATCCTCAGTTCATTCATGCAAGGTTCTTTATACTGATAAAGTTCTCAAACCATGACCCTGCCAATGTGGTTTCTTAGAGACTTGGGTCACTACCTGCCTTGCTGATTTTTGAGAGGTAAACTAGCTTTTTATCAGAAGTTTCCCCCTTTATTGTTGACCCATTAGAGATGGAAAGATTATAAAGAACTTAAAAATAATTTGTTCTAGATCTTGCTAGCTAATTTATGTTATGCATTTGAGGAGGTCAGAAAATATTCTGCCAACCTTTTTATTTTAGCCCCCTTTTTGGGTAAGTTAGCTATTGCATGTGATAAGACAAAATACGAGGTAGCAGAATTGATCTGCTGTACTGTGAGTATCATACTACAGGTGGCCTTGTTTTCTCAAGTTTAAAGATTGGTACTTTCAAATTGAGAAACATTTTTTACTAAAGAAAGTAATCTGTTTGTAGGAAATTGAAATATTCTTGCTACAAGTATTATAATACAGAGTAGGCTCACACTTGTTTGGTCAGTGGTCACTTGTGATACATGATTAGATTCATTTTTTTTTAACCTCCACAATGTCATCTTTCGCTAAATTTCATATATCAGTGTATACTTCCTGACTATGAGGTGAGGAACTTTCTTTTTTGATAGAGTTGGTTTGGACAAACTTACTATGGATTTATTTCCTTACCAAAAAATATTTCAGGGTTCTGGTGTAGTTCAGTTGTAGAGTACTTGGCTAGCATGTGTGAGGCCCTAAGTTTAAGCCCCAGTCCTGGAAAAAAAAAAATCATTGTTAACAACTGAGAGAAAAGCATAAATACAAGTGACAGTGTAAACGAGTTGAGTTATAAAGTATTGAGTGCCCTATAGAATGAGTTATGTATCTAACTCTTTGCATGTCAAGACCGCAGATAACAACTCTAAACATAATACAGGAAGTCAGTTACAAGGGTGTTTATTCTGGTCACTTAACCCCATAATAGAGTTATGCTGTGCTTTAAAAAGTGAGTGGGGTAGGGTAGGGGAGAAGAAGAGGTGGTTATTTGTCTAAGGTCATGGTCCAAACTAGGATTTGCAGACATCTGAGTGGGCAGGGTAGGAGAGAAATAAGCAAACCTAACTAACATGGCTCTGTTATGTCTAAAAAGAGTAAAATCATGACTTCCTCTTGTTCATGTGATCATTTTTCATGGTTCCTTTGAGGAACACTTGATTTAGACTATTCTTTGAGAAAAAGACTTCTTTGAGAGAAGAAATCCTCTGAATCTTCTATTTTCCCTAGAATGTGACTTTAAGTCACCTGAGTTTTATAGGCCTGGGCACACTGGATAGCATGTGAAGATTTTGACTGGGAAATCGGGGGCAAAAGTCTTCCTTTATCTTAGCAAACCTGAAGTGTGTTAGGCTGTGTGGACATAGTAATCCAGGCCTGTAGTTGCTGGCCAGATGTTCTAGTGGGCTCTCTTTTGGTCTCTCCTTGAGGCATGTTACCCTCACTGTGTGTTTGTGGGTCCTCTTTTTGTAGGTGTGGGGATATTTAGCTTCGCCAGGTATGGCAGGGATTTCTATACTTCACACTATGAAGGCAAAGTGAAGAAACTCCGGAAAAAATCTTCCAATGACTATTCCATTTTCGATAACTATTATATTCCTGAAATCACTAGTGTTTTACTGCTGCGGTCCTGTAAGGTGAGTAAAAAATCCTGCAGGAGTATTTTTTAAAAGAAGAGATCTTAATTCTCTAAGTCATACTTCACCAGTCCTGAAGGTAATATTATAAATGAATTTATATAGTTTGAGTGGCTTGAGAGAAATAATCAATAAAAAGCAATTTAATTGGATGTCTTAATACTGAAATTCATAATTTCGGTGTGAGTTTTTGGTCTTGCTAGTAGACACAGTCCTTTACTGTACCTTTGCCTTCAGTATTAGTGGAATTCCTGAATTCTGGTATATGATGGTAATGTCCTCAATCAGGCTGCCATGATCCTAAGTGCAGCTGCCTTCCTGAAGATTTTGGCGGGGCCTCTGCTTTCTGGTGTCTCAGTGACAAAGGGCTTTTTCCTTTGGACTCCGCTATTCTGAGCTGTAATTCAACTGTAATTCTGAGCTGTCATGTCAGTTCCTGACATCCCCACTCCTGCTCTTTGGACAGCCCATCTCCCCATTTTTACCTGGGTTCCTAGCCAGAGGCAGAGTTTTGTTTTGACCAGAGAAGCTCTGCGTTCCCCAGGACTATTTGTTAGTGTTTGAGGAGTAAATCTCTTTGAACCGTGTTTTCAGAGTGTGGATCCCGTCTCAGCATCACCTGATGTACTTGCCAGCTTGCAGATCAAGCCTCCACCTCCCACCTACCGAATCTTCATCTCTGGGGAAAGAGCCCCAGAGTCTGAACTGTAATACCTACCCTCCTGGGTTAGAGGGGTTTTCAACCAGATTTGGGGATTTTGCTACCAGGATACCTTTGGCAGTGTCTGGACACGCTTTTAATGGTCACAATTGAAGAGGGGCTCTACTCTTATTTAGTGGATTGAGGCCAGGGATGCTACGGAGCATCCTACAATGTCCAGGACAACTCCCCACAACACAGAATTAACCATCCAACGCGGTAGTGATATTGAGGATGAGAAACTGTGGTCCAGGGGAAGTAAAGATGTAAGGAAAGTATGGGGGCATTTGGAGAAATGAGGGATTACTACATCTCTGACGACCTAGGCAGAGTGAAGTTTGGAAGGTGATGGTTAGGGAGTTAATTCCTCTAAATCTCTTTCTTGGAAAAATAAGACAAAGAAGTGATGTGTAACTTGTTGACGGTGCCATAGAGCTGCAATGTGAATGTCTTACAGACTTTAACCCATGAGATTGGACATATATTTGGACTGCGACACTGCCAATGGCTTGCGTGCCTAATGCAAGGCTCCAATCACTTGGAAGAAGCTGACCGGCGCCCTCTAAACCTTTGCCCTATCTGCTTACGCAAATTGCAGTGTGCTATTGGCTTCAGGATTGTAGAAAGATACAAGGTAAGTGTTGGGGCAGGGCAAAGAGGAGGGAAGTGGTTGTCTAAGTAGCAAACTGGCATTTTCTGCTAGGTCCGTCTTTACAGCTATAATTTATCAGAGGAAATTAGTATGAAGATAAAGCAGGAAGCTGTGGTTAGAAAAACAACATGTGAAGAAATAACCTTAAAAACTTCACATGCTTGTGACCATCTTACAGTTCAATGAGAAATGGTGAAATAAATTTCTTTTTTTTCATATCCCTTTAGAGAGCTTGACTTCACAGACCAAAATACGTACTGATTTGTGTGGCAGAGTTCATGTTTTAAAGCCATCGAAATGTGTAGATGTCATTTAGCTTCCCAGATACGTAAAGGAGGGAGGTATGAAGTCCATGAGGAGGGAAGGATGTTTTTCTTTAAGGGGGAAAAGGGAAAGTACCTGATCTCAGGTGCATGAGTGTGTGTGTGTGTGCATATACACCTGCACACATCCCCACACAGATCATGTGCATTCGTGTGGTCAGTCATGGGTGTGACTGTACACCCACAGGACTACACTTCAGTATCTACATTCGTGTTGTCACATACATACGTCTGCCCAGGCCTCTGTATACACTTACCTGTGGACACACATGCACAGTGAGTTAAAAGTGTACCCGAATGCCTTGTTAAATACTTAGGTTGCAGAAAATAAAGTTACTGTTGTCCTGCCATCTTAAAATAAGTAGTGTGAGGAATAGTATACTTCTTTTTTGTCTTTTTTCTTATGCATACTTTTGATCGATTCACAATTACATATTGTGTATTTCTGGTATATGCTATTTCATCCTCTGTGTCCTAAGTATGTTTTGTCTTTGTAGCCATTCTTATCAAGTGCAACATCGTCAGGGAGTGATACAAATCACAGATTTAGGTAATTTGATCTAGACACCGGTATTCTTCTTTTGCCTATAACTCTTATGCTGTGATTTGCTTAACTATGCTTACTTATTTATGAGATGATCTTGGCACATAGTTCAGTCTGGCCTTGAACTTATTCTGTAGGCCAGGCTGGCCTCAGACTTGAAATGATCCTCTTGCCTTAGCCTCCCAAGTGCTGGGATTACGGGGCTGTACTACCATGCCTAGCTAAAATATGCATCTTAAACAAAAAAAAATTTTTTTTTGTTTTTGTTTTTTTGTTTTTTGAGACAAGGTCTCACTATGCAGTTCAGGTGACCTTGAACTCACTTGTGGCTCAGGCTGGTCTCGAACTTGCAGCACTTCTTCTGCCTCCCAAGTGCTGGGATTACAGGCATGTGCCACCATGCCCAGCATCAACAAATTTTTAAAACTATCTTTTCTGTTTTCAAGGCGCTGGTGAGGTGGATTGATGATGAATCTGCTGATACACCAAGAGCAACTCCAAAACATAGTCGTGAGGATAATGTGAATTTGCCGAAGCCTGTGGAAGCCTTTAAGGAATGGAAAGAGTGGATAATAAAATGCCTTGCTGTTCTCCAAAAATAAGAACCTTCAGATAGGAGTAATAAAATAAATACTTGCATCATACTCCCTCATTGGGTGAAGTACTTTACTGGACTAAATCTCTTGCTGATTCTGTACTGTGTCAAAGTAGCAGAATGGAATCTTTAAAGCACCTAACCTAAAAGGAAGTTAATTTTGAATAATTACCCCATAAACCCTTCTGTTCTTAACCACCCTGGTCAGTAGCAGTAGTAAGTACATCATTTCCATTCTTCAAATATGCTTGTCTTACAAGAAAGCTAGGATTAGCAGTAACTACCAAGTAAATAAATAAAAATGGCTAAATATGTCCCAAGGAGTGAACCAGCTTCCCCCATCACAGCCTGCTGTGCGCCAGCGCAGTTTTCCAGGGCTGCTGTTCTCAGAAGTGACGCTGTCTTTGAGAGACCCAAGCGTGTCTCCTTTGCAAACTCTCCTGGGCCCATGTCTTTGCCATCTGCCTCCCTCCTTTCCTGTATGCTTTTCCCACGCCTTGGGTACCTCACATCTTATTTTTTCTTGCTGTTTATCAGCTTAAGTCTGCATGAGACAGCCTGTATCAACATTTAGCAGCTTAAAATAGTAATCTCTCAAGGATATTTACAAGTGAAAATAACAGTGGTGCTTCCAGCAGCCTTTGGTAGTGGGAGTTATATTGCAATCCTCGCCTACAACTGATGAGTCATTTATGATAAGTCTTACAAATAACTTGCAATGGCATTTATATTTGTGAAGGCTGCACATGTTCTACGGCCTTAGAGCAGGTTTCAGGGTTATTTCTATAATGTCTTTTTCACTTTTTTGCATTGTGACATGTGTAGAGGAAAGAGTGCACTGGGTGTACCTGTCGGGATGCCAGGAATGCCCGTGACAGCCTGCTAGGCTGTGACATCACCATTGCCATGGTAGTGGACAGGTTGACAACCTCAGCCTTGACAAACCATCTCTGCTAGAGCAGTATATCCCAGCAATGCGGAAGTCACGGTGTGGCATTTTACCGGCTGCCGTGAGTGACAGCACTCCCACTTCTCCATCTGACCCTCATGCTAAGATAATTTATTTTTTTGTTTTCTGAAACCCAAGTTCTTTGGCTGTGTTTTATGGAGTGTGATTTAAGGCGCATTTTACAATTGAATCCATGGTTTCTTTTAAATTCATTTTCTGTTTAAATCCCTTTAAGTCACTTTAGAAAATAATGGTTTGCTAATAAAATTAAGTAGAATCCTTGATCATTTAATCCTGAAAAGAAACAGAGCATAGAATATTATGGATTATGTTCATGACTTTTATTTCCTCTGAATACTGCGTCTTAAAGTAGTCCATTCTTTTACATTTTCTTATGTAATAAGTACAGTTTTAGTTGTGTAAGTAAGCATTAGCCACACCTAGGAGGACTCAGCCGTGCCTAGGTCAGTAGATCAATTACAGTTACTTGGAAAGATACAGGGTTTGTCAGTGTACTGCTAGAGCTATTGAAGCAAATCATTTCTTAAAAATTGGACTAGACATTTGTGTACTAAGCTTTACATAATGAGCAATTACTTTGCAATTTTAAGTAGTTGTCCTTTATACAGTTTTTTTTTCCAAATCCATTTTATTCATAGATAAAGAAAAAACAGAATTTTAAAGTACATCAATCAGGGGGTAACAATGATACATCCACTGCGTATTGTCATCCCCAAATCATTCACCCAGAGCACAAGACATCTGCCTTCAATTGTCTGAACAATCCCAGTACAAATCTTTCTCTTCGGTGAACTCAGAGAACTCAGTAGACCTCTATACACTTTTGAACAATTTCTTTGGGTTAAGTTAAAAATATGCCTACTGCAACTAAATTGTATGTACTGCAGTGAAATCCTTCGTTTTTAAAAATGATTTTCACTAACCAGAAATCCAGGCAGATGGTCCAAGCAAATCCTGAATAAATGAAATAGTGAACTGGTAAAGAGAATAATTGTCCAGGGCCTAAATGTCATCTTAAAAATATGTGACTTGGAAATACTGCGCATGTAGGTCAAGGTCCCATTCCTCGGCTTCCACCAAATTCGTAATATCTCTCTAGTCAAGAGAAAGGTGAAGTTTGACATTTCAATCCACAAAAACATAATGGAGAGTGTTAAATAGAAGGATTGGACAAGGGTTGTCTGTCTGTGTGTCCAGCTTGCTTTCTGAAGCATAAACTCCTCTGACAGGAGTACTTTTAAATTTCAAGCCCTGTGGGGAACAGTCGGCCAGGTAGGTAGTTCTGCGAGAGCCAAAATGCTGAAAATCCAAGCAGGCAGCTGCGGGACTGCTATAGCTGGCCCTGCGCTCGCCCGCTCGGGCCTTTCCTGACCAGGAAGCGCGTCGCTGCCCCCGGGCGGGCGCTGGCTCGCGGGACCTGCAGCTGCCTGCAGCAGCCGACGCGCCACCTGTTTCCGCCCCGGGACTTCCCCCAGCGGGCTCGGAAGCGTGGAGTCGGCGGCTTGGCCCGGCCCGGCCCGGCCTCAGCAACCGAGCGAGGGCAGCCTCCCCCACCGCTGCGCTGCCGGCCTCGGGAGGCGTGGGCGACAGCCTTGCGCGCGCGCGCCCTGGGCATGGCCTTGAACGTCAGGACGGCGATGGCCGCCGAGCAGTGTGAGTGCGACCAGTTCTCGGGACAGCGTTTACAAAGTGCTTCTTTTGAAAGTTTGCATCTTAGTTACTTTCTAGAGTCTCATATCTAATGTCTAGCGCAGCACCGTCCAACAGAAGTCTAATACAAGCCATATAGGGAAATCTTAACCTTTCCAGTAGCCGTATTAGCAAATGGAAAAGGCAGGTGGAATTAATTTCAATGACATATTTTATTTAACAGAATGCACCCAAAATATTTAAAGTCGGGTGTGGTGGTACACACCTGTAATCCCAGCGCTTGGGAGGCTGCGGCAGTAGGCTTGCTGCAAGTTCGAAGCCAGCCTGGCTACATAGTGAGTTTAAGGCAGCTTGAACTGCCTAGCGAGACCTCACCTCAAACAAACAACAACAATAACAAAAAATATTTCAACATGTAGTCAATATAAATATTGAAATCATTGATATTAACTTTTAAGACAATTCTGTAAAGTCTGGTGTATAGTTCACATAGCATATCTGTCCTTGGACTGAGCATATTTCGGGTGCTCAGCCGCGTGTGGCTTGTGACTTGTGTATGGAGAGTGCAGCTCTAGATCACTGCCAGTCTCGAGTCTACCTGGGAAGACGTGTCCATGAAATTGAGCCAATAGGAGAGAGAGGCTTGTTCTAGAAAGGGGCCATGCATGCCTTTCGGCAGCACACCGTAAGGGCCTCTGGACTGAATATTGATTGCGTTTTCCTCCTCCTGTTCTTCCTTTTCCTTCCCTGTCCTTCATTGCCAAGGGCCAGCTGTTTCCTTTAGATGCATTTTCATGTTTGAAAAACAGAGTCATAAAGTGGTAATAGTATGGAGATAATTCTGTTCATTTTGCAGATACAGAAGCAACCACTGGCCAACTAAGCTTGTGTGTTGTTAAACCAATGGCAAATTTGAGATCAAAACCCAATTTTCCTAATGTTGAGTTCTGCTTTGTTTTTACTATGTTACCCGACCTCATGGAATTACACTAGCTGGAAACCAAACCACTTTTTTCATATTGTTTATAAAAGGGATTATAAGATTAAACTTTCAATTTCTTTTCTTTTCAAGTGGGTTCATCTGAGGTTGCTCAAAGTAGGAGAAATTTGTCTATGTACTTTTTTGCCTTAGAACTAAGAAATAAAAAACAAAAGAGGGGTACAGAGATGCGATGAGGGAAAGGGAAAAATAAAAAACAGAAAAAGAGCAGTACAATATTCAGAAAAGTACTTGTCATGAGTTGAGGTGTTTAAAAATGCATCATGGAAAAAATAGCTATCATGGGTTAGGAATGTGGTCCGTGGTAGAGTGCTTGACCTTGATGTATGAGACTTGGGTTTGATTCCTAGCACTGCAAAACAAAAACAAAAGTCAACTGTATATTTCAAAATAGCTAGCGGCAGGATTTTGAATGTTCTCAACAGAAAGAAATGATAAATGACTGGGGTGATAGACCATATCCCATAAATACGTACAATTACTATGTGTCAGTTACAGATCAAAATATTTTTAAAAGAGCTACTGGAAAAAGGTTAAGTTAAAGCAAAAATCCGCATGGGTAGTATGTTAAAATTCACAGCCGTCCATTTGCTTACTTACACCTGTGTTAATGTCTTCCTTCTGTTTTGCTCAGTCTCTGCTCACGATTCGGTTTTCATCCCGAGAGCTGACACACCTGTAGTGGAGACTCCTGCTGGGCTCTCAGAGACCTGGGCTTAGGTGCTGGGCCAGTAGGTCCTGAGCACAGGTTCTGAGCCGTTAGTGCCCTCCAGCTACTTTACAGCAGCCTCAGTCTTTTCAGCCCTATTTGTGAATAGATACTTTTTTTCCTCTTAGCTAAGAGGAGTAGTGGTGAGAAATAATGAACTCATTCATTCATTCACGTGTTTGCTAATAAGTATGCAGTACCACTTATTAGTGCTAGGCCCTGCCCAACACCTTGGGGATATAATAGCAGTGAACAAAACTTCACCATGTGAATATACTAGTGGAACAGGCAGATAATCAAGGCACAAGCAAATGTTTGCATAACATAATGTCAGAGTAAAGAATTTGGAACTAGGTGTGGTACACATTTGTTATTCCAGCACTGAGGGAGACTGAGGCAGGATGGAAAGTTCCCTTAAGGCAATTTAGCAAGAACCAGTCTCAAAGCAAAATATAAAAAAAGGGCTGGGCTGTAGCTCAGTGGTAGTTTGTCCTTGGGTTTGATCCTCGGTGTGTGTCCCCCCCCCAAAAAAAAAATTTGCTATCTTGAATAGGATACTCTCTTTCCTCTTCCATAGGCAGGTGACATTTGGAAGTGACCAAATTAAAAGGTCACACGATATCCACTTGTAGGGGAAGGAGGTACCAGGCAAAGAGAACCTCAGGTGCTGAGGCCCAAGCCTTAGTAAGTAGAAACTGGGGAGCAGTAAGATAAATGGGGAGGCCAGTGCAGCTGGAGCAAGGGGAAAATAACAGCATCTGGCAGTTTGCTCAGGTCCTTTGGTAAGAATTTGTCTGTTTTGTGCCTTAAAAGCATCTGTGGTGCTGCATGGGGAATGAAGGCAGGGGTGGCGTGAGCAGGAGTGGAAACAGGCGGACAAGCTGGAAGATTATTGGAGTCATCCAGTTAAGATGATATAGGCTTGGATCAGGGTAAGGTGGAGCTGGCCGAAGCTCTTAGGTTCTGGATATAATTAGAAAGTAGAGTTGATAGAATTTGTGGGTAGGAGGAGCAGGAGCCAGAGTTCCTCTGAGGACATTGTATGTTGGAGCCGCCTGATTGACCTCTACCTGCTGCACATGGGCATGTTCAAGGCTGGAGCTCGGGGGCAGCGTTGGGACTGAGAATGAGTGGGCATTGCTATGGAGGGGGTGTTTCACTGTATTGGAGACTGAACCCAGGACTTTCACACTGAACTACATTTCCATCCCTTAAATTTTTTTCTTTTTTAATTTACAGACAGGATCTCACCAAGTTGTTATGTTGCCCAGGCTGGGCTTGAATTTGAGATCCTCCTGTTTCAGCCTCTCAGACTGCTGGGGTAACAGTTGTGTGCCACCACATTGGACTCGGAGGAATTTATCTTAAAGTTCTCGTTGAATTCTAGCGGAGAAAGCTGTTAGTGAAGTCCGCATGGTTCTTTTCTTGAGTTATTGGAAAGACATAAATGATCTAAACACATGACCACAGTGTGTATGTTCTCCCAGTAATCAGCGTTTTGGAGCATCCTGTTTCCTGTCCAATTTCTCCTCCGGGACTGATAGACGCCGAGGTCATTTTGATTTGGGTCTGAGAGTGTGTGAAAAGCTAAGGTGCAAGTTCTCTTGGCGCTTTTCCTTGTCCTGTGCCTGTAGAGTGATTATCAAAATTGAACGCCAGGGGGCCCTAGTTGCCTTTCTTACGCCTCTGTGCGTGGCCCACCTATGGGATGCGGTTGTCTAATCTTGGGACACATCTGGATTAAGGACAGATTCGAAGATAAGGAGCGCTTCTCTTTTCTCAGTGCAGAGTATACTTATAAGAGTGGTCGTTCGGAATGTACCACATCTAAATTGTCTCCACGTTGGCTGTTTTAAGTAATGTTCATAATCGTTAAAAATTTTAAATGCAGTGGCTTCTAAACGTTAAATCCTTATTATTGAATCCTATGTTTGGATACAGGGGATATAAGAATCGTGATAATTTTGACTCAGAATATTTGGAGTGGAGCATGGAATTCTAAATGTAATAAATACTTCTAGGTGGCTTGAATCTGCATCGCTGAAACCTGGATTTAGAATGTATTTCCCAGCAGAATATAGTGGTGCGTGCCTGTAAATCCCAGCACTCTGGGAGGCTGAGGCAGGAGGATTGAAAGTTTGAGTCTAGCTGGAGCGATTTAGCCACTTTCTTGTCTTAAAAAAGGTACTGGTAGCTGGGTGTAGTGGTGCACGCCTTTAATCCCAGCACTTGGGAGGCTGAGGTAGGAGGAGCATTGTGAGTTTGAGGCTGGTTTGGGCTACAACGTGAGCGCAAGGCCGGCCAGAGTTACATAGTGTGACCCTGCCTCAAAAAACTAGAGCTGAGAGTTTGCCTCAGTGGCTTAAGTGCCTGTCTGGCAAGTATGAGGCTGTGAGTTCAATCCCTGGTGCCACAAAAAAAAAAAAAAAAAAAAAAGTAGTTCAGTGGGTGGGTTGATTCCCAGTACCACAAAAATAAAAGAAAGAAAGAAACAGCATGCATTTTTGTTTTTACCATTAGGTATGAAGCTCAAAGAAAGGCAAATAAATGAACAAAAACTACACTACATTCTTGTTTGTTTCTTTTTTGAGAAAGGGTCTTACTATGTATTCCAGGCTGGCCCTGAATTTACTATGCTAGCCTAGGCTGGCCTTGAACTCATGGTGACCTTCCTGCCTCACCTCCTGAGTGCTGGAGTTATAGGTGTGTACCACCATCCCCAGCTTTTAACTCATTTTTTTTTTTTTTTTTTTTTTGCGGAACCGGGGATCGAACTCACAGCCTTGCACCTGCCAGCTGCCAGACAGGTGCTTAAGCTGCTGAGCCAAACTCCCGGCCCTGGTTTTTTGAGGCAAGGTCGCACTATGTAGCTCAGGCCGGCCTTGCGATCATGTTGTGAACCAAGCCAGCCTCTAACTCACAACGCTCCGCCTACCTCAGCCTCCCGAGTGCTGGGATTAAAGGCATGCGCCACCACGCCCGGCGCTTTTAACTCATTTTAAAAACTGGAATAATTGTAGTTTGGGGGAGGAAATAATCTATATACATACCAAAACAAAACATTGTTATTATTGTTATTTTGTCCTTTTGAGACAGTTTCACTATGTAATTCATGCTGACCTCAAACTTAGAGTGTTCCTCCTGCCTCAGCTTCCTGAGTGCTGGGATTATAGGCATGTGCCACCACGTCCTGCTAAAGTAGAATTTCTTTCATCATGGCAAGTAAAAACTGGTAATTAATTAACAAATATCTGGGTGTGATAATGCATGCCTGTAATTCTAGCCCTCTGAGGGGCTGGGCAGAAGGTTCACAGATTTGGGCCCAACCTGCTCAATCAATTTCGTGATACTTCGTCACAAAAAAACAAAAAAGAAAGAAAGTTGAAAAAAAGGACTGGGCATGTAGCTAGGTGTGAAGGCCCTGGGTTCAATCTCTAGTACTGCAATAACTAACAAATAAAAATAAAATAGGTAAATTGGGCTATCTGCTGTTTGATTGTTCCTGTCTTTGGCAGCTATGACCTAAGAATGACTTTGACCATAACTATACTTTTATATCAATCTGGACTGTTAGTTTCCAAAGTTGTGGTATCAATCTTTTCCATGTTACAGATAGGTGGAGCAGAGGCCAGAAACCGTGATCCATAGGTGTTATCCTGTGATCAGATGGCCCCCAGTTAAGCCTCATGTAATCATGGATGGGGCTGAGTCTGGCATTCGTGGTTGGTTTGTTGTCTGGCGCTGGGATTGGTGGTGTGAGTGCTACACCCGCCCAGGGGTGGAGCTGACATACAGTGTAAGGGTGGGAAGAAGGCGGGTTTCTCTGTCTTGCTGGTTTGCGCTTTGCTATTTGTGCTGGCCATGAACGGCTGCCCCCCACCCCTGCCATGCCACACTGCCTTGGAGTCAGCTGAGTATGGACTGAAACCTCCAAGAACTGTAAGAAATAATCCTTTCCTTCCCTTATTTTGGGCATCAGGTGTTTTGTTTCAACAACGAGTGAAAAGTAACCAAGACAATAGGCTAAAGCTAGTCTACCACCCATTTTTAAAATTGCATTCAAGCTAACAATGGCATTAATGTTTTCATGTAATTAAAATAAAATCAGAAGAATATTTCATATGTAATACTCCTTTTTTTTTGTTTTTGTTTTTGTTTTTTAATACAGAGTCTTGCTATGTAGTCCAGGTTGGTCCTGAAGTCACTGTGTAGCCCAGGCTGACCTTGAACTCACAGCGATCCTCCTGTCTCAGCCTCATGAGTGCTGGGATTACAGGCATGCACCACTATGCCCATCTAAACAATTTAAATTTTAGCATTCATAATAAAATTTTATTGAAACGTAACCATACTTGTCCATTTACATGTTGTGCATGGCTGCTTTTGACCTGTAATGGCAGAGAGGAATAGTTTTGACAGAGACCTCGTGACCTGCAAAACTGTCAACGTTTACTGTTTGGACCTTTATAGAAAAAGCTTGCCAACCCCTAGCCTGGAGTCTGTGCTGTTTACTTAGAGGTTAGGAAAATTCATAGGACTATTCGATAACTGAATTTATTTATTTATTTGTTTATTTTTAGAAAATAAATCTTTTAATTGCTTTGTAATTGGCACAAATGGTATAATTTGAACTCACATTTTATTTAATAGACTTTGAAATATCACTCTATAACTCTGAAACAGGAATCATAATGGTGTTCAATTTTTTTTATTTATTTATTTATTTATTTATTTATTTTGTGGCACCAGGGATTGAACTCACAACCTCGCACCTGTCAGACAGGTGCTTAAGTCACTGAGCCAAACTCCTGGCCCTGGTTTTTTGAGGCAGGGTCGCACTGTGTAGCTCAGGCCGGCTTTGCGCTTACGTTGTAGCCCAAGCTGGCCTCGAACTCGCAACGCTCCTCCTACCTCAGCCTCCTGAGTACTGGGATTAAAGGCGTGCGCCACCACGCCCGGCTATGGTGTTCAATTTTACAAAATTACATGCAGCAGCAGCATCATGGTCTCAAAGTTATTTCATAAAATTAAACGCTGGGGCTCGAATAAGAGGAAAACCTATCAAGAAAACAACAACTTACACTGAAGCTGTCCTGACTTGGAGAACTGTGCTCTCTGATTTTCCAGGATCTTGCTACTTTATTAATGAACAATCAAGCAGAAGTGTGAAACTGCGGCTTGTGAAGTCAGAGCAGAGGCTGTGAATGCGCCTCACAGGTTCTGGCAGAGCCAGGCCTGGCGGAAGCCGTGTGGCTGAGTAAGCTCTGAAGGCTCTCGTTTTTGAGGAGCGATAAGATTTCACTGGCCTTTGCTAAAAAAATCACCAGAAAGCGGGATTACAGGGGAGGAGACATCACACCGTGAACTTCCCACCACGGTGGGTCCCCCAGGGAAAAGCCCTCTTAAGGAAGGCATCTGAAAGGTCAGAGTCCTATTTACAAATAGTTACCCCTAAAATTTCAGGGTCACAGTGGTCAGTGACACACACTGTCGCTAGTAACAATTTGTGTGTGGAGCTGCAACTTGAGTCTTGGCTGGAGGTTACTGACTGACACTCTGCAGTGTCCTGGGGGGTGGAAGTCACCTTGCTCTGGGGCAGCAAAGGTGGCCCTCAGTGTGGGGAATGTCCTACCAGAGTGGGATGACCAATGGGAATGATTATAGGCACCAGCTACCTGCGCTTCAACCTGGGAAAGGTATTCATGAACTGGCTAGTGCCCCTGGGCAGAATTCAATATGGGACTCAGTTCCGAGCTACTGATTTGGCATCTGTTTCTACAGAAGAGTCTGGATTCTCAAACCTGATCTAAAGCCACTGTCTGAAGCAGGCTTCCTATGTCAGAGACTAAGCATAGGTGGCTTCAGCTGACACCTGTGACTGTCCGTGGCTGTCCCAGGACAGCACAGTTGGGCAGGAAAGTGTTGGCCATCACGGTGAACACTCCTTTCATGCACGGCTAGTGGCCTGGGCTGTCCTCGCCTCAGCGCACCTGTGTCTCCTCCGCTGGGGCCTTCAGGTCTGTTGTGGTCTCGTCCCAGATGGGTTTCTTGGAGTAGACCCGCTCTCTGAAAATGGTAATCCCTATCCGGACGTTTGTCGCTCCAACTTCAGTCGTGTGCTGGAAGTCCCTGGATGTACCCATGCTCGGCTCCACCTGCTCAGCAGGGCTTTCCACACAGCTCTTCTCGCAGGGACTGCAGCATCTGGAAGTCTAGATTTGGTTCTTGTCTAAGACCGCAGCTGAAGCTCCCAATGGTTGTCAGCCTCACGGACTCCAGGCTGGGGCACTTAGCATTCAGGTGTTCCACCAGGGCTCTCATTTGTGAGGGCGGGAGGCCATGCTTCCTCTCCTCTCCACTGGGGTTTATCTGGACCATAATTTTTAATCTTTCAGGAGAACCTTTTTCTCTGCCAGGACCTGTTTGTTGACTCCGTCTACCAACTTCACAGAATCCACTGTTTCCAGCATGAAGAGTTTGGGGACAACCATCAATTTGTCAATGTTTTGTTTCTGTAGGTGGCCAATGAAGTGCCATTTGATTGCAGGCCATGAAGACAGAATTTTAGGGTTTGATGCTTTTGGTTACAGTAGGTCCTGAACATAGTTTCCTCCAAAAGTACGCTGACTGTGACTGTAGGCCTCAATCACCATCTCCGCAGGTTTAGTTTTGCTGACTACTACAAGCTGGGGCTGGGTGACTGGGAGACCCCGTGGCAGTCACATCACAGCCTACTGCCCGGGCTTGTTCACTGCCCGCAGTGTAAACCCGACATGCAGCCAGCTCTTCACATCCCCCGAGCCTGACCCTTGGCACCTGGGGGCTGAGCAGATGACCAGTAACTGAATTTAGATAGTTGTGTTAGTTAACTTTCGCTCATGGTAACATAATACCTGAGATAGGGAGCTTAAAAGGTGGAGAATGTGGGAGACAACTTGAGCGGGTCCCCTTGAATGCAGAACAATTGCTGCAACTTTGATTATATCGAGACTTGTTTCCTTATGTTGATGTATACAGAGCTGACTGTGGTATTTCCTTTTCTCTTCAATTGGCTCTAAGCATTGCAAATAAGGCTAGCCGAGATACTGATATGTAATCTCTAAGGCCATCCGACAGTGTCCTGTTGCCTCCCATAGTGATCTCTGTAAAATATATAGGCACAGTGGGATGGCAGAGCCAGTGAGCTCCAGGAATGTCAACTGGGTATGAGCCTCGAGAAAGAGGCTATGAGTCCCCAGGGCATAAAAGTTTACATATCAGAAGCAGGTACTGGTATGTAGTCTTTAAAGCCATCAGACAGTGTCCTGTTTCCTCCCAAAGTGACCTTTGTAAAATGTATAAAGCACAGCGGGATGGCAGAGCCAGTGAGCTCAGGGAATGTCGACTGGGGATGAGCCTTGAGAAAGAGGCTATGAATTCAGAAACTGAAGAGCAGCCTCCTAAAACAATTCAGTTGCTATCTTGATTGGGTTATGCAAATTGATCCCCCTGCATATCTTTATCTGCATTTTGCAGAGATACCTTTCTCACTGCTTTGCTAGCCAGCTCAAGTTACTCACTAGTTCCCGCCATCCTCACTGTCACATCCTCAGGCCACCCCCTTGCTTCACTAGTTAATAAATTCTGGGAGAGGCCTAGGATCAAGGCCTTTGTCCGCAAGTCCTCACGAGGATTGGACTCAGGACCCCTTGGCTGCCCTGGACCTTGAATATGTCTCGGAATCTTTACTCGTGCTGTGGGTTGCATTGGAGGTGGTAGATTGGAAGTAACTTATTGGGATTCCAATAACGTCTCAGTGGAATTATAAATATAATTTCTTGGATTGTGAGGAAGACAAAAAAAAGGATTACAGTACTTGGATTACCGTGCTCAATATTTGGGACTACAATAGGAGAGCATTTTAGTTCTTGGTTCCAGTCCATGACTACCTGGCCCTCCGGCTTTGGTCCTGCGGCAAGGCAAATCATGGTGGCCAGGAGCACTCGATGGAGCAAAATCGCTCATCTTGTAGTCAGAAAGCAAAGAGAGAGAAAGGGGTGGAGGGTCCCAGTGTGCCTTTGAAGGGCAGCCCCCCACCCCAAATGCCTGTTAGCGATTTCCCCGCCCCCTGGTGGGGCCACAACCTAGACTTCAACATAGGGCCTTTGGGGACATTTAAGATCAAACCCTACCAGTAGTCTTAAACTTTTATCCTTACTGCTGTCGATAGGCTTGGCCTGTGGCTGCCAGTCTCACTTCATTCATATTACTTTTCATTAAGAAATAATTAAATTCAATCACCCCTTTTTATTCTCAGTTCAGTGCTTAATTGAAACTGTTCACCTCCATTTGACTATAGTTTCATTTTTACTCTCCTGTCATCTATTATTTAATACTTCCTTTAAATTGTTAAGTTATTAATAATTTAAGGGAATTATTTAGTTATTTTCTAAGGTGCGTCAGTAATTTGTAGGAAGGTGTTATGGTTTATGACTTGATGCCCCTTCAAAGCCTCATGCACTCCTGGGTGGGGCTTCTGGAAGGTGACTGATAGGGGCAGTGTAGCTGGCTTAATGTGAGGGGAGGTCCGGTCAGAGGACACAGTTACTGGGATGTTTATTTCCCTCTGTGGTTCCTCCCTTTCATGTTTTGTTTTGTTTTGTTTTGCTTGCTGGCTGCCACCCAGTAAAGAGTGTTTCTTTGCCAGACCTTTCTGCCATGCCACCCTGCCTTGGAGCCAGCGAACCATGGACTGAATCCTCTATAAACCATAAGGCAAGATACAGCTTTCTTCCCGTAAGCTGTGAGCACAAGGTGTTAACGAGAACATAAGACGGAACGATTGAATGTGACATTGTCCTGTTCTCAGTGACAAATTCAGTAGATAACTCTTCGAGAAACTGTCTGCAGTAGAGCTAAGCAGATTTTGCAGAAAAATCTTAAAAAGTATTTATGTAAAATGAATTTACTGGCATTTTTATAACTTTAATTGGATCAGAGAATGAATGCTGTAAGTGAACAAAAACTTTACCACAGACAGAAGTAGTCTCTTTATATAAAAAAGCCATAAATTTATTGCAAATCTAGAAGTACCAGAATGTCACTAATACAGAACAAATCAGCAATCTTGTTTTTATTTTCTTCCAAACATTTAAAACCTTGATTATTGACATACTGAAATTGGCATACATTTTTTTTCTCATGCGGTTAACAGAATGGACATAGAGCAGATCTCTCAGAAATCAGTTATAAATATTAAATTGCATTGAACATTCATAGTACAAAATATGCTGTAAAGTGCTGAAGTTGTGTAAGTACACAAAGCTGCCACAGCTCAAGGTTTCCCTCAAGCAGCGACAGAGATTTGCTAACCCGCCTTGCTTGTTTCGTGTGCATCTGTTTTAGACAGATACTTTGTCGTTTCCTCCTGCACCTTCCCCAGAGATTTATAGATTGTCCTATTTCTATGGCTGATAAAATGCTATACAACATGTAGCCGGTGGTGATGAACTATGCCATTTTCCTTTCAGTGCAGAGAAATATTCAAGCTTGTGTTTACCTGGAACCAAACTAGGCTTGTTATATTTTCCCCCTGAGTTGTCATAAATTAACAGTAAAGATGAGTAAAGATGGAGCAGCAAGCACTGACCATCACCTCTAAGGTGAGATTCAGTAAAACAGGTGAGGAAAGAGCTCACCTCTTATCCTCTTTACAGAAAACTGCTAAAATGAGAAATATTAAACATATAGTGTAACTACAAAACAAGGACTAGTTACCCGATACCTATGGCCACGTAGAACAATCAAGTCAGGTTCTATGTCAGATGTGAATTGCAACTTGTAACTTGTAACCTGTGTTGGTAATATGTCTTTGCTGCCCCCAAATAAAATACAGAAATACTTCAACAGCTAAGATTTTTTGTAAAACCAGAAATGCTCCAACAAAATATAATTTTGATCACATAAGATCCACAAGTATACTTAGCTAATAAAACATATTATCTTTTTAAAAGCTAAGGCGATTTGCTATTTATTATTTTCCCACCCTTTAAGTAGCACACATTGCCTTTAATCAAATAGAGGAATCATCACAAATTGGCCTTTTTTCAAGATAAGAACTATTCTTTGAGGCCTTTAAAGGATTGCAAGGCGGTAAAAATGCCATGTATGTCTCAGATTACTTTTTCATTTCTTTTGATTACTTCAGTTACCCTAGAATAACTTAACAATAAATAGTGCTTTAAATTAAGGACACTACAGTCACATATTTCTGAATAATTAAAAACAATAGGAATCACATTTTTAAATGTAATTTAGTATATTCTGTATTGAAATACTTCTGGTGATGACTGGCCACAAAAAGAAGTAATAATCTTCACATTTATGAAGTTCAAGTTACATATATTTTTAAGTTTTTTGCTTGTTACTCAAATGTTTGGTCTTAAACTATGGTATACTTCATTTTCATGCAATTGGAAAATTCAGAGGCTGTAATTTATTAATGGAAACAGTATTTTTCAAGTTCTTTAAAAAGCTTTACTCATATTTCTGAAAATACATTTTTTCAATGATTCAAGATATTTTGTTTTTGGCATGACCAATTTCATTTCAGTGACCTGGGCTAGATGTCATTTTTTATTCTAAAATAGGAATTTATCACATGTGAGTGCGCTCTTAAAACCACTTTGCTGGCTGGGGATATAACTCAGTGGCACAGCGCCTGCCTGGCAAGCATAAGGTCCTGAGTTCGAGTCCCGGTACAAAAAAACCCACAAAAGCGAACAAACAAAAAAAATCCCACTTTGCTAATTCATGTCACTATTTTAATAGTGGAATGTGAACCAGAGTCCTTCTATATACCTTTGTATTGCTACTGAATACAGCCAGACTTACATATGGTGGTTTTTGTTTTGGCTTCAAAAACAAAAAGGAAAACAATAGCCAAAAAAAAAAAAAAAAGATGTTGGTAATGCAGTTCACATGTACATTCCCTTTAAAATGCATCTTTGAAAGCGGAGTTGAGTGGTTAGCTCTTCTTAGTGCCTCTGTCTGCTGTGTCCCTGGGACCCCCTTTCTAGCCAATGCTGGCTGCTGTTACATGAAAACGTGTCATACTGGCTCTATTGTCACATGAATTCTAGGATCAGTTTTCCCCAGATCCATCTCCAGAAAGTCCTCGGGTATGTCCTGTAATGCCTTCCCACGATGGCTCTCTGGTTTTTTTTGACCTGAATGACGATCCTGGCACAATCCCTGCTTACATGGTCTCACCAAGGCGAGGCACACGGCGGCCACAGTCATGCCAGTCGCGCAGGAATAGAAGGCTCTGCTGTATATCTTGCTTTGGTCCACAAGCAGACCTGAGAGAAAGCATGGGCATTGTTAACAACGTCGTTACTACCTGTGGATTCTCACCCTGGGTTACCATCTGATTTAGAACCTGCTTGGTTTCTCCGCCTTTCTTACTTTGTTTTTCCTCAAGAAAAAACACTGAAGGGGCAGAAGTTTTAGCTAGACTAGAGAGAAGTAAATACACAGTATACTGTACTTGGCACTGGAGAAAACTAAGTTGCTAACTTGTTCCTCATGGTCTATCCTAGTAAAGAACCTAAAATATGGGACAGTTTGATGCATATTTCTTTGAAAAGATAATATTCATTTTTTGGGGGTATTAGGGACTGAAACCACATGCTAGCCAAGCACTCTACCACTGAGCTATATTTCCAACTTTTCTTAAAATTTTATTTTGAGACAGGGTCTCACTGAATTGCCTGGATTGGCCTCAAACTTGTGATCACTATGCCTCAGTTTTCCAAATAGCTGGGAATACAGGTGTGTGCCGCTATACTCGAGGGAGTATTTTTAAGTAATGGAAAAAGCTGTATGATTTTGCTTTTGTTCACTTCAGGTATCTTTTAATGGGTTAAATTTCTACTCTAACAAAGTTATTCTGAACTAATCCAGTAAGTATTTTCAGAAGGCTGCTATGTGCTCAATTCCCAAACACCTTTCCTAGGAAAGGAACATAGCTTACAGAAGTCCCTGAGTTCTGTTGTCCCCAAAGTCAAATGGGTTACAAAGATCACATATCCATGGGTTTCCTCTCTAGCAACACACAAAGATGACAGAAAAGGCCCGGGAGCCAGGTTTGATGGTGCACGCCTGTAATCCCAGCACCTGGGAGCCTGAGGCAGGAGGGTATCACTGTGAGTTGCCAGTACAAAGCCAGCCTGAACTACAAAGCAAAACTGAGGCTGCCAAAAAACAAAAAACAAAACACAAAAAAACCCAAAACAAACAAACAAACAAAAAAAAGGGGGGGGGGAAGAAAAAAAGCCTGAGGCAATTGGAACCTGGAGACACAGGTTCTGATCCTGGCTTAGTCATTCATTATGGTATGACTGTTAGCTTAAATTCTTTGGCCTTCTGTTTCCTCATATTTAAATCAAGAGCGGAGGCTCAGGTGACCTGTAATCCTCAGCAGCCCTAAACCCCAATGGAAGTGTAAAAGTGGAGGTAGGTTTTTAAACTAGACTTGAACAGGACCGTAGGGATACAGATCGGGGTTTAAATTACCTGCCAGGGGTGGTCCTGCCAGCCCCGCTATGCTCTGAATGAACACGTAGACACCAGCTGCCGAGGACATCTTCTCAATTCCCACCACGTCATCCTCTGCGAGCAGCGGAATGTGGCTCCCCCCTATTGTTCCAACCATAACCCCAAAAAATATACTACATGACATGAGGCCCCAGAATTCTGTAGCAAAAGTAAAGGCAAACAGAGACACAGTCAGTAAGATAACGCAGATGAGCTCAATGTAGATCTTACGGATGGGCTCTCGGTTGAGGAGGAAACCAGCTCCGATTCTTCCAAAAACTTCAGCAATTGCCATTGTGGATAATAAAAAAGCAGCGCGATCAGGGTCAATGCCCAGACTAATGCCCAAAGGAATGATGTACAAGGAAGGTGCAAAGAATCCCAGTGTGGCAAACAGACCGAATAGTGCATAACAAATAAAACTCTTCTCTTTCAAAATGGAGAAGTCTAACAACGGGACTTTCTTCTCGCTGGGCGTGGAGCTGGTCTTCCCCAGGATCTGCTGGTCAGCCCTGGGCTCCAGCTCCGCGTTAGCATGACTAGGCACGTTTTTCGGTGAGGTAGTTAGCTCTACTCCTGAGTCAATGGAGTCTAGTGAGGTTCGTGTTTTCTCGTTTTCAAGCATATATTGCACTTCTTTGCGGTGTTCGTGGGTGACTGTTTTCGGTGACTCTGGTGCTCTGATGATAATTGGCCTTAGCAAAGCCCCACAGACGACAATGTTTAGCTGCAGCAGGCCCACAAAGAGCAGGCTGTATCTCCAGCCGATCTGCTCCTTGAGAGCTGTGATAACTTGAATAGGTGGGAGTGAAGAAAAAATCAAGGTTAGTTCTGCACTCCAGACTCCAATATGCAGAAAACATCTGCAGGCAGATTTAGTTAACAGTTTTTGTAAACATTTATTCAACAGTGCAAATGCTGTCATTCCAGACCATCCTTTATTCTAGATTTTGGTGCATTTTTATGAGTTAATACGGAAAAAATAGACACAAATTATTATTGTATATGAAACAGACAGTTTTTGCAGTCACATATCCAGAAGAGCTTTGGAGGGTGTGTTTTTTCAGACAGAAGCATAAGAAGCAAACTTTGTGACCTATGCCAAGGTTTGATGAACAATGGCCCACAAGTCCAATCTGATCTACTGCCTATTTCTGTTAATAAAGTTGAATAGGAACCCAGCCATGTGCATGCGTTTACATAATCTATGAATGCTTTCGTGCTGTAACAGCAGAACGGAGTAGTTGTGACAGAGACTATACAATCTACAAGGCCTAAATTATTCGCTATCTGGCCTTTTACAAAAATAATTTGTCAACCTCTGAGTTGTGTCATTCTATAGCCACTCACTCAGTCCTTAGGAATAATGAATTAAATAAAAAATGAACTAAGACTCTAAAAGCTTCTATGAGTATCCTGGAATTAAATGATAACAGTTCTCTCCAGTTTCTCCCTGAGGGATGGCCTTAACAACCTCCCTTGTCTTGCTATTAAAATGGGGTGGAAGCTGCTGACCAGAGGTCCCTGGGGGAGAGGCTGGACATAGGATGTGGCCAAAGAGACCATAAACCTTCCTCACTACAATGGAATACTGCAGGCCCCACAGATCATAAAGAACCTTCTCAAGTTGAGTATGATGGCCCATGCTTATTATGCCAGCACTCTGTGAGGCTGAGATAGGAGGATCACAAGTTAAGAGTCCAGCATAGGCAATTTAGTGACTCAGTGAGACTCTGTCTCAAAATAAAAAGGGTTAGCTTTCAGTCCCCAGTTCTGCAAAAAGCCAAAACAAATGCATTTCTTGCCTCCGCCTGTCTGCTTCTCTCTGTTTCTATGCACATATTCAAGTTCCAGAACCATCTGAAATCCTTCTGACATTGCTACACCACTGCTTAAACACCAGTTCATCCTATGAACAAAATGCAGTCCACTGACAGATGCATCAAGAAATGGCAGAGAACAAAAGAATATGGGGCTCCAAGGTTACCTGTATCCTACTTAAAAGTCTTCTTGTCATTCATATATGAACATTAGTTAAGGAAATAAAAAAGGGATAACAATTTGCTGTGACATTACCCATAGACACATACTAAAACGGCCTTTATTATCATAATGTAAATCTAAGACAGTCTTGCCATGGAGTATGCCCCATGTATCTTCCTATGTATGTAAATCTGGACTAGACTGAAATGGTTTCAATTCCTAAAATCGGGGTAGGAAGGTTATATCCTGAAAATGTGCTGGAGAAGAGAGGGCAAATAACCTTTCATTATGCATACACAGTGAAAGTCATGTGCACTGCTGAAAAATGTAGCCAGAGTGACTTCCCCTATTCCGTGCTGCTCTTTAGGGTGCTGTCCACCTACCTGGTGCAAAGGCAAACACAGCAAAACACTCCCCCGTGGAAGCCACTGCGGTGATCACTGAGCGTCTTTTGTCAAAGTACTGTGATAGGATAGTGACAGTTGGGAGAAAACTAAAGCAGTATCCCAAACCTGTGGGTGGAAGTCAAAGAGAAGACTTAGAACCACATACACTGATGCACACTGGAAGGGTGCATTAGCAGATGGAGGGCTTTTGTTTTTGTTTTTAGGAGTCAGGTAACTCACTGTGGAAAAAGGTAATGTAGCAAAGAAAAACAGGTTTTGTCAAAGGTCTAGCTAAGGTATAACAGTTGTTTTAGGATACTAGGAGCATAAAAACTGTTTTCCGTTTTGTTTTCCACATCTCTGCAGTTTTTAAAGTTTATAAAATTCACAAGGAACAAATATATTACTGAATATACTTGTTTTGTTTTGTTCTTTTGTTTTTTGAGACAAGGGCTTGCTACATAGTTCAGGCTGGACTTGAACTCACTGTGTAGTCCAGGCTGGCCTCAAACTCAGTGGTGATCCTCCTGCCTCATCCTCCAGAGTGATGGGGTTACAAGCATGCACCACCATGCCTGGCTGTGAGTATAGTTTTTATATAAGACATGTATTTACCGGATGTGGTGGTGCATACTTACAATTCCAGCTACTCAGAAGACTGAAATAGGATTTGCAAATCTGAAGGCAGTATGGGCAACATATTGGAGACCCTATCTCACACTTTTAAAAAGAGGTGGGATGGGGCTGGGGATATAGCTCAGTGGGAGGACACTTGCCTTGCATGCACAAGGCCCTGGGTTCCGTCTCCAGCATACAAATTTAACGAACACATATATATTGTCCCATATGTATGGACTCCCATTTAAAGGGAAAAAATGGTGAGCGCTTGCCTAGCAGGCATGAAGCCTTGGGTTCAAAGCCGACAGTGCAGGAAAAGTGGAAGGGAAAATGTTTTCTTAGTCTTCCCAAGAATAAATCCAGTACAATGCACCCCCTTTACGGCCCTGGGTCATCAGAACCTTATCTGAGAAATACTGGCTAAAGAAACAAGGCATACTTTGTTAAAATGGTGATTTTTGGCTGCAAACTCAAGCAAAAGAGAAGTTATCTTCATTATTATTGGTAAATACTTAAAAAAAGATAAAAAACTCTGGGACACTTGAGACTATTTTCCATCTCCCCTGAGGTTTTTACATTGCCCAATTCAAGACCTCTGATCTCAGACATTATGCACTTTTTAAAAATTTTTTTAAAATTTTTTAAAATTTTATTTTAAAGATAGTAAAATCCAACAAAACAAAACAGAACAAAGTCAATCAAAACCAAGCAGTAGAATTGGTACAGAACTTCAAAGCAGGATACTAGGAAAACAAAAGCTACTATAGTATATCTTGTTATCTTCATAATAGCTGTTCATTCCATCAGGTATAGCAAAATCAAACCAAAAACAAAACAGAATAAAATCATTCAAAACTGAATATTGACTAGAGCAAAAGAATGAATCAGAAAGACATTATTCACTTCTTTTTTTTTTTTTTTTTTTTTTGTGGCACCAGGGATCAAACTCACAGCCTCATGCCTGCCAGACAGGTGCTTAAGCCACTGAGCCAAACTCCTGGCCCTGGTTTTTTGAGGCAGGGTCGCACTGCGTGTCTCAGGCCGGCCTTGCACTCACGTTGTAGCCCAAGCCAGCCTCGAACTCACAACACTCCTCCTACCTCAGCCTCCCGAGTGCTGGGATTAAAGGCGTGAGCCACCACGCCCAACTGACATTATTCACTTTAAAGAGAAAAAGAAAAGTACAATTGGGGTTTAATTCCCTCCCTCCCCATTTCTGTTCTTTAAGCCGAGCACCCGGAGCACTGCGGGCCGTTGGGGAGGCTTACCCGAGACGATCCCAATGGTGATGTACATGTGGTAAACTGTCTGGGAGAAGGAGGCGGCTACCATCCCAGTGCTGACCAGCAGCCCGCCCCCCATCACCACTATGCGGGTTCCAAAGCGATTGCTCAGGACCGTGGAGAGGGGAGCTGCAGAGAAAGGAACAAAAAGTGACTGACTGGTGACCTCAGAGGCATAGGTGTTGGCTTCAGTACGGTTCCGTCCGGTTCCTTCTTCTAGTCTTGAACCTGGAGGGCTGGTTCTAAGTATGCAATACATGTTGTGCAATGGCTACTGATGTCCGTTTAGAAATGCATTTTAGTGTTTGTTCAAATTAGACAAGATTCTTTGGTCTTGTTAAAGAGAAAGACAGAGCCAGGTGTGGTAGCGCACGCCTGTAATCTTAGCAGCACTCAGGAGGCTGAGGCAGGAGGATCATAATGAGTTCAAGGCCAGCCTGGGCTACATAGTTCAAGGTCAGCTTGAACTACACAGTGAGACCGTCTCTCAAACAACAAACAAAAAAACAAAACAAAAAAAAGAAAGCCAAGGGTTAGGGGCATAACTTAGTGGTAGAGAGAATTTACCTAACATGTGTAAGGCCCTGGGTTCAGTCCCCAGCACCAAGAACTCAAACAAAGCCACAGCAACAAGAGTGTAAAACTCCAATAATCTATGTTATCTATAGTTTTAGATTTTAAGATCTTGGCTCACTCTGAGCAGCTATAAAATTAGATATGTATTTATGTTACTCTGTAATACACACTGGCTTTCTTATAGCTGCTTGAATCTTTTTTTTTCTCCCTATACTTACTGCTTTGGATTATTATTATTTTTTTAAAGCTCCAGTCAGGGTAAAATTCTATTAAGTTTTGATTTTTCTGAAAATGATATAAGTAAACTTTCAGTTATGCAGACCTAAAAGAAGATAGCTGTATGACAGATGATTCAAAGAAGCTGATGAATCATAATTGGCTTGGCTTCTATATACCTTACCCGCTGAGACATTTAAATCCAGCATATTAAGTTTCCTAGTTCTACATTAGTTAACGCTGAGATGAGTGAGCCAGGGAGAGCTGAGTTGAAGATAGAATAGAAGCTGG
>RJWM01016516.1:0-32646 GCA_004363535.1 Dasyprocta punctata
TTTTTTTTTATTTTAAAGATAGTAAAATCCAACAAAACACAACAGAACAAAGTCAATCAAAACAAAGCAGTAGAACTGGCACAGAACTTCAAAGAAAGATACTATGAAAACAATAGCTACTATAGTATATCTTGTTATTTTCAGAATAGTTGACCATTCCAACAGGTATAGTAAAATTAAACCAAAAACAAAACACAATAAAACCAATAAAAACAGAATATAAAATAAAGCAAAAAATTAATCAGAATAAAGTAAAACAATGAGAACAATATTGGGCCTCGAAGACAAGACAGAAGAGAATCACCCATATTTGCTACATTGCATACTGTCATCTTCTAAAGAGATGCTCAGGCTGCCAGCCCCAGGACTGCAAAATCAACAAAACAATATTAGCAATTAGTTGCTTTATGTACCTTAGTTGCTATCAATCTAGCCAGACCTCTGAACCAGCGGGTTGCTTATGGAGGGGTGGTGGGTGGGGATGGGGAGGGTGTCCCTGATTCTTAGCTCCCATGCTGGTAAGTGTACAGGAGGTGCATGTTTCTTTTCCTGGAGTCCAGACTGGTTGCACATTCCCCCAGAAGGCAGACTGGTTGTGCTCTAATTGGAGCCACTCTGACCCAATGGGGCGGGTTCTCGAGAGGCCCATCTCTTTCTCTTCCTGGAGTCCATGCCAGTCATGCAGTGCCCCGGAAGGCAGACTAGCTGTCTTCTGGATGGAGTCACTCTGATCCAGCGGGGCAGGTTCTCAAGAGGCCCATCTCTTTCTCTTTCTGGAGTCCATGCTGGTCGCACAGTCCTCTGGAAGGCAGACTAGTTGTCTTCTCCAAGAATAGATTTTTGCTTATAGCATTTTCATTTAGAATTTTTTTTCTCTCAGTTAGGCCAGGGGACATTATAGTACAAGCACAAAGAAAGCAATGATAGGGGCAAGGTCCCTCCCTCCCTAGGTACATGTAGACTCCGCAGTTCCAAGTGAGAGGGCAGCTAGAAGTGAAGATTGCAGAATTCCCATAGCCAAATGCAAGTTCTCAGCATCAAAACATTAACATAAGAATTGTCACTATTTTGAAAGCCCTAAGCTTGAGTCTATTTTTTACAAGTGGTAGGACATAGGCACTTTGGGTAATTTTTAGCAGAGATATAGAGGAGCCAAAAGATGTTTAGGCCTTTTCTGAGCAATAGGGAAAATGTCAGGTCGAAGCAGTGCTTCTCAGCTGAAAGTGCCCACTGAGGTTTTCCTGTAGTACTAACTCCAATTCAGTAGGTCTAGGTTGGGGCCTAAGAGTCTGAATTTCCAAAAAGTTCCTAACAGAAGCCCTCAGTGCTAGTCCATCTAATACATTCTGAATGGCAAAGACTTCATGGCCACATGAACATAGGTTATATGGTTTCTTAAGAGTCAGCACTAGCTCTAATCCTAAAATGTGATTTCGGTGGGTGTCCCTCCCCTTAATGCTGGCTGGTACTTGAGATACACGAAACCTTGACTCAGCATTTATTATCACCTGCGCTTTGAAGAGGTCCATGCAACCAAACAACAACCTCCAATTTGTTGGCTATTATTGTAAACAGCCTATTTCAGTGCTCTGCCTTGACTGGTCCCAGAGGGTACAAGGACTACATTACCAGTACCCATGATACCCAACAGAAGAGCAATTACAGTATTCTCTCTACTTCCCAGAGATTCTGAATAAAACTATAGACCAGTGCCTTCCAAACCTGTGTGTACACTGGGTTCACCTGGGGAGTTTAAAAAATGTGGATGTCTGGTCTCCCAAATGTTGTGATTTAACTGCTCTGTGGCATGTTCTAGGCTTTGGACTTTCTTTTTAAGGACCTTCAAATGACTTTAATATCAAACAAGTCTGAATCACTGTTATATGTTGTATTGATTGAGTGAAGGTGATGAGATAGAAACTGTAGTTTTCGGAAGACCTCAGAGAGCTACCTCTTAATTGATTGTTAATTACTTACTCATGCATGTACTTGTGCAACAACTAATTACCAAGGACAGACTTTGTGCCAGAGCCATGCTGGATTCTTAATATTCAAAGAGGAAAGACACAGTCCCTGCCTTCACAGGGTTTTGAGTCGGCGGAGGTGATACAGATGAGTCATAGACAACCGCAGCACCTAGGGTGCAGTTACTATGAATGACTGGAGGATAGATTCTTAAACTAAGGCTATCACATCACCAAGTACTGTTGGTTCTTCTTCTTAATGTTGCTCAAATTGTCATCTCATTTCCAAAAAACCTAACCTGCTTGTTCAAATTCTCATCATCAATGAATGCCACAACAGGGATACATTGTGAGAAATGTGTTCTTTGATTTTGCTGTTGTGCATATATCATAGAATATACTTGTATAAACCATGGCAGCTATTACCATGTCACTAGGTGTTGTAATCTTAGGGGACTGTGATTGTATATGTGGTCTATCATTGACCTTAATGTAATTATGAAACACAGCTATAGTTCTATGAGACTGCTGTGGAATACCTGAGGAATGGGCACAAGCCAGACTCATGAGACTTCAGGAAATTGGGTAGCAGTTCCAACAGGAGGAAAATCAGTTTGTCATTCATTCATTTAACGAATGTGTAGTAAGTATCCTACTTGCAACACTGAGTTAACTGCTCAGTAGGCTATAACGGAACCAGTGGACTCGTAGACTCAGTAAATATAGAGTCTCCTACTCCTCCCAGAATTTTTTAATTTGTTAATAAAGTAGTTGATTCTTGACTTCACCTGCTTGTCAGCACTTGGAATTTCTTTTAGGAAACTACATTTCCACTCATAGTCTATGTTACCTGTAGGAATCTCCTTTACATTTGCTGGAAGACTAAATCTGTTGGATTCTTTTTGATCCTGAAAATTAAACTGAGGTTTGAGTATAGGGATGGGACTACTGGTTACCATCTTGTGACCAATAGATGGAAGTGAAAGATGAAGACAGTCTGGGAAAGGGGCCCAGGAAGGAGAGGCAGTGTCTGATGACCTTGTTACCTGGATGAAGTCATGCTTCTATCTCTGTTGCACACCCTAATAATTTCCCTTTGGGAACTAATTCAGTTTGAGTTTGTTTTTCTAGCTTTTGCAGCCCGAAGATTCCTACCTCCTAAACCTAAAATGGATTTTCAGAAGTATTTTACTTGTGATTAATAAAATAAACCCTTCAATCTCTGTTCATGAATTACTGTTTCCTGTTTTGTGAAAACATGTTTTTGAAACATCATATTCTAATATGTTTAGGCATATAAATGGGTTTTTATAAAACAAGGCAGATCATGAGCTTGAGATGTTCTAAAAAAAAAGTATTCAAATGATGCTACCCCTAGTTAGCAGCTGCCAGCTAACAGTTCAAAAAGCAAATGGAGAGAAGTATTCCAGGTTGAGCTAGTTGCCTTCTAGCAAGCACCTCAGAAACTCCTTAGTTTTGAATAGATTGATTTGGAGTTTTGACTTTCTGGATAGTATTGCTGTACAATTAGAAATCACAGTCATAGAGGCACTAATAATATATTGGGAAACTTGTGAGTGAGCTGGAGGACAGATTACTAAACTAAGGCTATCACTTCACCAAGTACTTTTGTTTCTTATTCTAAGTATCACTCAAATTGTCCTCTCATTTCCAAATATCCTAACCTGCTTGTCCAAATTCTCATCATTAATGGATGCAACAACTTCTTATTTCGCCTATCTTGAACCATGGTTTCTCCTAGTCCTTGCTCCAGAATGATTCTGTCGTGATAATTACTTAGAAATCTCTACCTACAGAACAAGGCCCAAGATTTCTGCCAAGATGTATTTTGCCTCTACCTACCTATCAATGCCTTACAGCTAGTTCCCAATTAAACTGTTTTAAGTATTTGTGCCTTTGTTCATTGCATTCTTTCCATCTAGAAGCCACTGGAAAAACTCTTCCTCATCCTTCAAAACCAAATTCAGATGTTCCCTTTTCAGAAAGCCTGTTCTAGAATCCTCGTATCTCTTCTTCTAATTGCTGCATGGTTTGTAACCCCTGACATTCTGCTGTTATGTCTTTGTCCTTTCGTCTAAATTGGAATCTCTTCAGGATAAGCCAGTTTCCTAGTCATTTTCCTATCTCTAGTACCAAGCACAGTGCCTGACATACAGAGAATACTCAGTAAATGTTGCATGAGTGAGATTGATTGCCTTAGTCTCCAAGTCAGTGTTGAGGGTGATTTAGAGAGCAATATTCTGACAATCTAGGACAAGATCCAAATTAGATTTCAGATACACTGAATAGTTGCTAAGAATTAGTAATAAATTTATCCATATACTGTCTTCAAGAGATTATCTAATTGAATATGTAAAACTCACCGTATTTATCTTTTGTATTAGAGGTAATATATTATAACTAATATCTTAAAAACCATGTGTTTATGAAGTGCGTAGTTTTCAGTTGAAATCTCCATAGAAATTTCAAAAACACATACATACTTATGTTCAAATACCTTCTTATTTACTCTAAAAGAAAAATGGGCTTCTAATTGTCTCCCTTAAATTAAGTAAAAATGACTAAGACGAAAAGGGATTCTTTTTTAAAAAAATGTATTGCCTAAGACCTAAATATTCAAAATAAAATTAACTCGTTGAGATGATAGGCTGAATCCCTAAGGGTCAAGGAGAACAAGGGAAGAAAATAAAGCCCGTCCTCACCCCGCCACTCTCTTTTGGATGACCTGATTCAGCTTCCTGAGCAATGACTCCCAAACAATTCTGCTTAGAGACAGAAACGTGACCAGATGGCCCTCAGTATTTCTTCTGAGTCTCTTCTCACCCTTGTTGGATATGCCCTGTTAGATTTGGGTTATGTTCACTCCTAGCAACAGAGTTTCAGCGTCACTCTAATCTGGCTGCAGTAAAAGGAAGGGAAAAGGAAAGAGAGAGAGAGAGAGAGAGAGAGGGCCTTGTAAATTGACTTTTGCTTGCTTTTTTGCTTGGTGCTTTCAAATTCAAGGCTGGTTTAAACATTCCAGGAGCCCCAATTTCGTCACTAACTGACACTCGGTGGAAAAGGTAAGGAGTTTAGGGGCATTTCCCTGGTTTACCTCCTTGTTTGACATTACAATTTTCTTGTTAACATAGCAAGATTAGCTGCAGTGAGAGAATGGCCTTCCCCATGCCAAGACCATGTTCAGAAACATAATAAATACTTTTTTTAAAAAATCTAGCAATTAAGAGAAAATGTAGCAACCTGGAATTTCTGGATTTTCCACCAATCTAATTGTAATGGGCGTGAAAGGACATGTACCTAATTAAACTGCCAATCACATCGAAATGATACACGTCCTATTTACATAAATATTTACTTTCGTGGCTGGAACCAGCCAATTCAACAGAGAGAGCAACTGATGATTAAAAAGCAAGAGGATCATGTGTCTCCACAAACCAGGTAAATCATCTTTGCTTTACCTGGAGACTAAATACATCTTATTCTTTCCTTTTCCTTAAAACTTTTAAACCTCTTCAATGAAAATGCACATGTAATAAGTGAGTGGCTTATTACAAATTAAATATACCAAATTGTCCCTTTCAGTAATTCATCCTTCCCCTCCCAAGGGTAACAGCTGTCCTAAATTTTTGATCTTACCTGCTTTTGTCTTTATGCAAATAGAATTCCGCGGAACACAATCTTTAAGTGTCTGTCTTCTTTCACTCAAGGTGATGTTATGAGATTCACCCACAGTGTTGTTTTACATTATTCATTTTTATTGCTCTATACTATCATTGTATCACTGTACCACAATTCATTTATCCATTCTGCTGTTGGCATTTGAATTATTTGAGTTTTTTTATAAATTGTACTGCATAACAACCTAGGACATGCCTTTGAGGCATGCATGTTCACAAGTCTGTTGGGTATGTACACAAGTATCATTGTTTGGATCTTGAATGTTCCCCCAAGACCTGTGTCTTAAAGGCTTGATCTGCAGCCCATGGCACTAGTAGAAGGTGGCAGAACTTTTAAGAGATGGGACCTAGTGGAAGGAAGTGAGATCACTGGAGGTGTGCCCTTGAGGGGGATATAAAACCTCTACCCCTTCTTCTCCTTCTTTGCTTCCAAGGCACCAAGGGATAAACAGGCCTCCTCCACCATGTCCTCCCAACATACTATACTGGTCCTCCATGGACCCAAAGCAACATAGCCAAGTGGCAATGGACTGAAACCTCTGAAATTGTGAGCCAAAGTAAACGTCTCTTCTTTTTCAAGCTGGTTGTCCCAAGTATTTATGTCACAATGATAGAACTCTGCTTAGCAGAGTAAGGCTACAATTAGTGGATCAAATACTATGTGTCTGTTTAACTCTTATGTCACCACACAGATTTCCAAGGTGACTGTAGCAATTCATGGGGACAATAGCTACCACATGAATGAATCTCACATGACCTGGCCTGGGAAGTATGTTATTTTATCTTCACAGTAGGCCTATTTTCAAATCAGGAAAACTGAGGTAAGGAGATTTGCCAGTATGCTATGAGGTGACAACTGGGCTCTAACCCCAACCCTTGTTTGTCCCTTGAAAGCCAGAGTTCTTAGTCCCTGTGTTCATGACTTGCCCCACATATTTCTCTTTGGTGTAAGGCACTGAACACACCCTCTTAACTTTCCTCTCAGACTCCTTTTTCCCTCCTGTCTGCCTTGTTTATTTTTTGGGTTTTGACAATGTTACTCACCTCTACCAATTTTCATTCTCTGAATCTTTCAGTGCGATTAGTGAAAATTTCACTTGATTTCCAAGAAATTAAGTAGTGTTTTTCCCTGGTTACCTTCTCACCCCAACTTCTGAATGTACAAATGAATGTCTAAATCTTCTACTTTGGTGATTGTAGTAAATATTATTGCTTTGTAATCTGAATCTACCTGCCTTTCTGGCTTCCATGCATATAGCAGAACCTAGATTTTTATACTTCCTGATGCCTCTACTGCTTGACTGGGGCCATGAGGCTAGTTCTGGTCAATGATTTGCAAAAGGGAGTGAGATGTGTCACTCCTAAACCAGTGTATTTCATTGCTGATGCAAACTCCTCTGGAGCTTTCTTTTCCTTCTGTCTGCTTTTATCAGCCTGGGTCCTGGTGTGAGAAAAAGTGACTCAGAGCTCCAGTCAACCCATATGAACATATAGTAGAAACAAGAAAGAAAAAGTTGAAGGTGTGAGCCACTAAGATTTGGAGGGTATTTGTTAAATTCCATGACCAAACCCAGTCTACCACAGACAATGAAAACATTTAACTTTCGAATTTAGATAGAGTGATCTATATTTTGAAGTTCCCGTGTTTTACCCCTTGACAAGTCATGAACTTCAGGTCCATTTAACCCACTGTCTTCTATGACAGCTCTCTCAGAAAAACAAATATCTATCTTAAATTTGACATTTTCAAACTTGGCTTCCTGATCTCTTCTGAACTTGAAACCTCTGCAATCTTCCATATTCCATATCCATATGGTTCTAAAGGAACAATAGATAGATAGATAGATAGATAGATAGATAGATAGATAGATAGATATGGGTATAGATATATCCATATATAATTGTACAAAGAGATTTCTTAGGTAAGCTTACAAAACCAATAAACCATCTGTGTGATGGAGAATGAAAAAATCTGCTGCTGTTCAGTCCAGGAAGTTGGAAGCTGTGGAACAAAAGGAATCAAGAACACAAAACCAGTCTGAGACTGAAGGCCCAGAAGCAACCTGGGGAGTTGCTAGTACGAATCTTGATGAAAGGTTAAAGAAAAGGGGAACTGATATCCCCAGGTGACTCCAGCAAAACACACACCCACACAAGCAGAACAGAGCTCTTCCAAATGAGTGCCAACTTCTTCCCTCTTTCTCTATGTTATGGTTTAGATATAAGATGTCTCACAAAAATTTCATGTATTGTTTGGAAGGTGATTGAATCATAAGGTGCTATAGTCATCAGTGAATTCAATAACTAAATATGCTGTTAAGTGGTAGGACCTGGTCAGAAAAGACAGGTCACCAGAGAAGTGATCTAGAAAGTATACTATGGTCCCCAACTCTTTCCTTCTCTCTCTGCTTCCAGGTTGAGCACTTTTTCTCTGCCATGCTTCTCTGCTATCCTGTTTCTCCCTGGGAGTCAGTCAACTACAGACTGACACCATGGGCCAAAATAACCTTTGCTTCTTTTAAGTTGAAAGGGCATTGGACATTTTGTCCCAGACACAAGAAAGTAACTAAGACACCCTTTTATTCCACTCAGGCTACAAGCCTATGAGTTGGTGCCAACCACTCTTTCCCCTTTGCTTTGCTAGTGGACATGCCAGTTATCTCCGGAAATACCCCACAAACACACCCAGAGCAGTGCTTTACTAATTGCTGGCATTTCTTAGCCCAGTCAATCCTTACATACTGCAATTAATAGTCACAAAATATCAGTCACAACAAGTAGAGTATTCCCATTGCTCAGACTCCAAACATGTTTTCTTTTCCTCTTTTCTCTTTTGCTTACATCTCACATTGAATCCATCAGCAAACAATGCGGCTGGCTTACTTTCAAAATATATCCGAAAGCTGACTCCTCTAAATCTCCCTTAGTTATCTAATTTTACATATCATGGTTTTCTCAAAAATTTATCTTCTAGATATTGACATTTTTACCACCCTTTCTTTGACATTCTCTCACAACCACCCTTCTTGCTCCGCCCCTAACCTATTGGTATGACATTGTACTATCTTGGTTCTCTTACACTCACTTCTTTGTAATTCTCTGGCCACCTTTTCTCCCTCACTTTAGCTCTCTAATGTTTTGGCTATTCTATTTCCATGAGAAAAATCAGCACTTCATGCGGCTTTAATTTTCATTTTTATTTCTGTTTCACAAAATGTATGTATACCAACGATGGTACTGGGAATGATTTTAGGAAATATATGGATGAATATTTCTATTTTAACAGTCATGATGATATTTTAATGTATATTAGACAAACCGTAACTAGCACATAGAGCCTGAGATTTCACAGATATTATAGCTTAGTTGAAGCCAAATAAATCAGTTTAAGTCAAATTAAAGTAAAATATTAAGTAAACAATACAACAGGACATATGAGATAGAGAAAAATGTAAGGAAGGCACAAATAAAACTTCAAACAGTCAGTGTAATCAGTTCTCCTCAGAGGAGGCAAAGGTTGGTGGCCCCTGGGGAGGTCTATTGGGGTGGCCAACTATATAGGAGAGTAACAAACACATCTCTGGTGGAATCTTTTTCTAAAGCCAGTTTATCCATTTATTCCATGGTGCCAATATTTTAGTAGGCCAAGTCCAGCAGCTAGGAGTCATTTTGACTCATCTCTTTCTTTTTTCCTCTTTATTTACTAAAGTTTTAAATCCTGAAATGTCTGTCACTTTTACCCTTTCCTTTTTACTCTCATTAAAATCATTCCAAGCCATGACCCAATTACCTCATACCCAGATCATTGTAGTGACCTCCAAAGTGTTCTCCTGCCTCCATCTAAATTCAATTGCATTCACCCAGTGCCATAAAATTATCATTCTCATGTTCAAAACTTTCATTAGTTTCCTCTGAAAACCATGGCCATGATCCCTAACCCCATGCCAACAGTAACGTGTACCAAGTTCTGTATGCTAAAAGACATAGGAATTTTCTTATTTCATCCTCATGACAACCCTATGAGGTAGATACTATGAAACTAAAGTTCAGGCGTTAAATGATTGACCAAGAGCTGGTAAGTAACAACCAGAATTCTATCCAGGTAGTCTTACACTAGTATCATCACTCCTTTTTATATATAAGTTCTTTTATTTATTAGTATATGTTTGTGATAGATAATAACTACATAATGCCAAGTGGAATAAATCAGACGCAGAGGTTAAATATCACATATATTCCCTTATATAACAAGCCCAAAATATAAATAATTTAAAGAGCAAAGTGAAAGACAGAAAACAGGGAGGTACACTTGGTGGAGGTGGAAAGGGAATCTGGGGATGGATGAGTTGGAAAGACAGGGAAGGAAAAGAGGAAAAAACGACTAAGTCCCAATGTGTACAGACATTTTCCTCTTGAACTGCCATCTCACACTGCCAACTGATAAATCTAACATTCTTTCTCGTTCATGTGCTCTCTCTTCTATTTCCTTTTCCTTCATTCACCTGGGTCTCACTTCTCATCTTTTGGGCCTTTATCGAAACCAAGTGGACCTTGATGCTCTACCTTGCCCCAACACACACTCTTTTCTCATACTACCCCCAAATTGTACCTGTCCATCAGGACCTTCTGACCTCCTGTAATGTTACGAGTGTCAGATTTACCACAGGAGTAAATAAGTATCTCTCCTTCCAGGTCTAAAATTGATGTGCCCCAGGATCTGAACTGTCCAACTTCTACCTTGATATCAATATGGTGCCATGAGTAAATGGCTAGAGGGAAAAGGTTTGACACCTTCATCTTATATCACAAAAACGCCTCCACATGTGAATTAAGAGCATTTCAAAGTAATGCAAGTCACACTGTGTAAGATAATTGACTTTCAACTTTTGGAGTTTTTTTTGTTTTCATTTGTTAGTTTTTGTTGGCTTTGTTTTGTTTTATCTTGTTTTTGAGACAGGGTCTTGCTTTGTACTACAAATTGGGCTTGAACTCACTATGTAGCCCAGGTAGCCTCAAACTCATAGCAACCTCCCTGCCTCAGCCTCCCAAGGGCTGGGGTTTCTATTCAACTTTTCAACGTGCATGAGATCTTTTTTAGCTCTCATTTTCTTGCTGTTTAATAGACATTCATTAATTGTAATAACACAGGCTTATTTTCAAATGCACCAGTATTTCAAGGAGCAGAGCCAGGTATGAGGCCCACCCAGAAAAATCATGGCTTTATTGAGCAACTAGCCAATCAGAATATATTTTGCTCACTAATCATTTTTTAGTTGGCCAATTCATTCTTTGTCACTGTCTACAGAAAAAAAAGGGAAAGAAATAAAGATCATAGAGATAAGCTGTTTCTTTTGTTCTTTTGTATAATTAAATTGCCACAGAAAAGACCTTAGAATTAGAAGAAAAATTGGATGACAGATCCAGATCTAGAAATTAAGGTTTTGGATCTCTATTTGTCAGTATTCCATTTTGGGGACAAAGTACCTGACACAGGCAACTTCTTTAAAAAAGATTCATTTTTGGTCTTGGGTTCAGAGATTTCAATCTGTGTTCCCTTGGGCTTTGTTGCTTCCAGGCAAAAGCATCATGGTAGAAAGGCTTGGCAGAAGAAGGGTGTATGCCTCATGATAGCCAGGAGTTAGACAAGCAAGAAGACAGCCAAAGAGGAGGAAAGGTTCTGAGATAAGACCATACTCTTCCTGACTGAGCTTCTAGCGATCTACTTCCTCCAACCAGGCCTCACCTCCTAATGGCACATTCAGCTATGAGCCCATTTGTGAATGAGTCCACTGATAAAGTCAATGTCCTTATGATTCAATGACCTTTCTAGACCCCATCTCTGAATACTGCTGCATTGGGATCAACCCTTCAGTCCATGAGTCTTTGGGGGGACTCTTCATATTTAAAATACAACAGGATACCTGTACAGCATGTCACTTACTCTGAGGTTCAATTTTCCTTTATTCTGCAATGGGAATAATATTAATGATCACTACAAGAATCCAACAAAGCCAAGTGAAATAAGTAGTGACCAACTATCTAACATACATTTGCTGCCAAATAGAGGTTTCTTTATTCATTCAGTGTTTAAGTCAGCTGACAACTGCGAAGAATTTAGAAAAGATATATTTTAGGGAGATGACAAAATGTTGAACATCTTATCACACAAAGCTTCTGAAAATCTGAGAAAGCCTAGAAATCAGGTTGGGGAGAAGGGAAGCAGAAGCAAGAGGGGAGATGTTGCATGAGAAAAGTGTCTCAGTTGTTTGTTTTTAAAAGGAAAACGTGTGTGTCAGCTGGTTGACTCAAGAAAAAAACTAATTAAAATTTTATTCTTTTTATTCCCATAAAACAAGCAAACCACTTTTAGCCATACTAAATTTTCTAGAGGATCAAGAAAATAATTGCCTGTGTCTCACATTAATTGATTTTTAAAATTACTCTTAGGTTTTAAGTTTGGAGTTTGCTTTTGCAAATGTTAAGTGAGTGTTAGACCCAAATCATAAGTCAAGTGACAGCTTGTGATCTACATGGAAAGGCAGAGCCCAGGCAAGCTGCTCCTGGCCCTTGACACTGCGGGAAGTTCAGATCTCAGCATTCCTGCTAGGACTGTAGAGCACTGGGTGGGTACAGTGCCCCATGCCAGCTACCCAACAAGAAGTCACACCCCAGTCTACCCTTGACTTGCTGGAGTCTCTTATGAAAGCAGCTGCTCTGAGCTCCTCTTCTTGCCCTCTCAGATGGTGGGTGGAGGCCAGGAGTGCTGCTATTGAATGGTCAGGATAATGGTAATCTTGCAAAATGTATTGAGAAGTGAAATTACCAAATATTGAGGTACATATGTAAACATACCATTCATTTTCCTCGTTCCTCAAAGGCAATCATCACTTTGAAGGAGGATTATCTTTGTATCTTTATTGTTTGTATTCTCACCACTTATATAGTTACAGCCAAAGTGTAATATTAATGCATTCTTAAGTTTTATATAAATGATACCTACACATGTGTTTCTGTAACTTACCCTTTTCACTCAATATCATCTTTTTGAGATGTACTTATATAGACGTATTTATACAATAAAATCTAGTTCACTTTATTTTAACTGCTAGAGGATATTTCTTTATAGAAAAAGCTATGCTTTTTGATTTTATTGATGAATACCTAGCTTGTTTAAAGTTTTTTGTGTTTACTAATAAGACTATAATGAATATCTTTGATCATAACTGCTCTATGCCTGTGCAAGACTTGATCTAGGCTGTACATCTAAAAGTCAATTCCTGGAATATAGGGTGTGCATATCTTCAGCTTTACTAGATATTGATGAATCATTCTCAGAAAAGCCTATACTAATTTACACCCCTATTCACACTTAAGACAATTCCTACTTTCTCATCAATGGTTGGTATTATAAGACTTTTAAATTTTGTTCCTAACTGAATAGTAGCACAAATGACCACTTTTTATTGTAAATATGTATTTTATTTTTTACTGACAAGTTTTCACATTTAAAAATATTTCTGAGTTGTTTGAATTTACTCTTCTATAGATTTTTTGTTTATGTCCTTTGTCAATTTCTCTCTTATTGCTTTTTTAAAATGCATTTGTAGAAAAATATTCTTAATATTCTGGAAACAAATCCTTTGTTGACTACATGATATTGATTTCCATGTTCCTGAACTCTCAGTTATTTTTATTGGGCAGACTAGAATGTAAACAGCTAGAGCTGCCAGGCAAATTTTGAACTGAGTCATCACAGATTTCTATAGCAGTGTGGCAGAGTGGCCAGAGATAGGCCTAGGGTTCAGAAACGTTGGGTTCTATCTGAGAGTTCTAAGGTCTCTTTTATTCGCATCTGTAAAATCACAATATCAATAGCAGCTTCAAGGGCTTTTGTGAAACATAAACAAGATGCATAAAATCACCTTCCAAAATGCTATACAAACACTAGCCATTATTAATAGCAGCAACCCAAATCATATTAGTTTGTTCAGGCTGCCATAACAAAATACCATAAACTAGAGAATATTAAACAACAGAAATTTATTTTTTCATAGTTCTAGAGAATGGGCAATCAGATATAAAGGTGCCAGTATGGTTGATTTTTGGCAAGGGCTTTCCTTCTAGCAGTCAGTCACCTGCCTTCTTGCTGTATGCTCTCAAGAAATTTACGTGCAAGGAACATGAGAAAGAGAGAGACAGACAGACAGACAGAGAGACAGACAGACAGACAGACAGACAGACAGGAGCAAAGACACAGAGTGCTCTGGTGTCTCTTCTTTTTCTTGTAAGGATTCTTGTCCTAACCTCATTTAACCTCTACATCCTCACAGCTCTATCTCTAAATACAGTCTCTTGGTGGTTAGGAATTCAACACAGAAATTTGGGAGAAGGACGCAGTTCAGTTCACAGAAGCCATGGTAACTCGATGCCCAGCTATTTATTCCTAAATAGACTGTGTTCCTTAATCTTTGATCCATGCATGGAGTCTTGGACAGGAGCATCACTAATTTTGTAATATCTCTGGCTTGCTCAATTCAAAAATATCATTGTCATCAAACTAGGGTTTGACCATTTCTGTGACTGTCATGCATGAGGAACAATCTGATCATCAGTCATTATCCCCTACAGCACCAGTATAAATTTGATTATAAAGAAACTAGACCAGTTCTGCCCAAGTGAACTGTGATGATAGAAGCAGTGTATAAAATGTTCTATAAAATCTGCTGTGTCCATTGCTGTTGCCATAGTCACATGTGGCCACCGGGCATTTGACAAGTGACCAGTGTGACTGAATCTTGTTCATGTAGTTTAATTTTAATTAACTCATGTGTACATAGCCACTCGTGGGCAGCACCTACTGCCTCAATGGTGAAGGGCCAGACCTTTGCGACCCCCAGCTGTGAAGTGAATGCTCAGGCAGCTGATTTCTCCCCCTTGACTGTGAAGTCTTTGTCCTCAGACTCTGTGCAAGCCTGCCTGGTGTCTCCTTCTGATATAACAGAAATCTGTGAGGACAAAAAAGAAAATGAATGGAAATTTGGTACTTGCATGGGAATCCTGACCTCACGTATGGATGTAAATGGACTGAAGCTTTGGGAATCAAAGAATGGCACAATTAAGGACTATCGCAGAGTAAAGAAGGAAAGAATTCTGCAAGAAACTCTAAATAAAGTGTCACCCTGGCATATCTCTCAAAGGTCAAGCATTTAGAAACCATCAGGTTTTTACTTTTCTTATTTTCCTTTTACTTGCAGCAAATCTGTGAAATAATCCTTAAGTATAGAGAGTTTCCAGATTTATGATGGAGAGGTCCCTTTGCAACCACTCTGATCTAAACCTCAGCACGCCTGAAATAAGAAGAGGAAAAAAGTGGCCACTTGTTACTTCAAAAGGTTTTAGCTTTAAAATGATTTTTTCATGGTCCCAAATAGGAGTGGCTCATAGTAGGAGATCAGGAAGTTCAGGCCACTCAATCTCCAGCCGACCACTGAGAGCTGCCGTGGCAGTCCCCTCCCAGGCTTTGTTCTGCCCTCCATCTCCGATTAGGGTACCCAAGGAAGGCCGAGAAATGCAAGCTCCCAGAGCATCAGGAACCAAGAATAACCAGTTTGCATGAGCAAGGTGCCCCCAGTGGCTCCTTGTAAAAAGCGTGTTTATGGAAGTCATGACTCCGAATTACGTGTCAAAGTAGAAGACAGCACGACCCAAATCTGCTCTGGAAAAGCAGGCTTTAAAATACCGGCTTTTTGATAAAATGCACAGCTTTTTTTTCCCCCATAGAAGAATATTTAATGGCATGGGTAAATATTTATAATAATAAAGCAAACTATTTTTTTTCTTCAATTACATTGAAAACTTTACTTTAGGAAAATTATTGGACTACATCAACATTTCAGGTAGTTATCTCATTTTCAATTATCTTCTTAGTGTATTTGTTTTGGATTTTCAACTTTTCTAAAGTGTACATTTATTTATGTGATGACAAAAACAAATACAAAAATGCCTATGATGAATATATTCTGTTTATATTTAGCAAAATGTTCATTTTCCATTGTGAGTTTTTTTCCTTTGCTTCCTTCATGACATTTCGATAAAACAGCAGTTTTCTGAGAACTGATTAGAATAAAGAGAAAAATAGGACTTTTAATTTTTTTATTTTCTAATTTATGGCATGATGTTTTGAAATATGTATAAGTTGAGGAATGACTGAATTAAGCTAATTAACATATGCATTACCTCACATACTTATCATTTTTTGTAGTGAAAACACATTAAAGTGAATTCTATCAGCAGTTTACCAGCATACAAGGCATTGTCATTAGCTATAGTCATAAACTGTTCCATATTTTGAGAGCTAGTTTTTCAAACCCTGAACCTCAATTTTCACCCACTGCCCTTCTCCTTGGCTCACTCCTGCCACTCACACACCCCCAATTTATATTTACTGTGCTCATGATTGAGCATATACCTTTGTGTGTCTGACAACACAGGTGTCAAATTATGAAAACTGTCTATTGTGCTCAGATCAATAGGCCAAACCCACACTTACTTTTCAGCTCAGAAAAGGTTTTCTACTTCTCCCTCCTCCAGTGGCCTCTAACATCAGTGCCAAAAACCATCAAACCAGGATCAAACATCCTGCAGCTGGAGCAGGGAGGTGGGACAGGAACCAGAGGACTGGGCCCACCTTCATGTAACTTATCAGAGTCTCGGATGTTTTCAGGTCTCAAAGGCAGCCTCCTTTTCCAAAGCCTCCATCCCTCAAGGAGGCCACCCATCTACTACTTCCTTCCCTCCAAGGACACTGCTGAGAGCCGCCATGTGTTCTTGCCCTTTGTGTCCAATGTCACTGTGGCTTCCCAAGGCAGTATCAGGACCCAGATCACTACAATGCCACAATCTGAGCCCATACCACAAAGGAATAAAGAATGTGGGAATCCAGGTGTCTTTTCCAGTGTCTGGTTCTAGCCTTATTATTCATTTACTGGGCCTAAATGCATTGTTATTCCTCACCATGCATCCAGCTTCCAGTCTAGGAATAGCAAGAAGAAGCCGGGTTTGCACAGCTGCTTGTGATGAACCACACACTTCCCTGAACATGAATTTTAGTAGCCACCACACCCCTCTTCTTTCCCACTTTTACTGCTCACTCTTGGGGGGGAAAATCACTTAACCTCTCCAGGCCTCTGTTTTTCATCCATTCATGGCAACCATAATAGAAATAGCCCTCATATAGGTACTGGGATATGTGATACAGATAAATACATTATGTCCTTAAAAGGGGACCTGCTGAATTTGACTCCCTGTCTCTGTTAAAACTTTGAGCGAGGAGGGCGGTAGAACTGTTTTCTCACCACCTCATCTCTCACCTTGAGAACAACAAATCATAACAGGCTTCACACTACCCCTGGTGGCATTGGGGCATGTCTTGCACCTATAAATTTGAAAAAGAGAAAAGAAAAGTGTCACTTGGCCTGCAATGCAGAAAGCCCAAGCAGGAGCTCAGGGGTGTGTTGCATCTTAATCCAGCCCAACATGGGTGCCTTCCACATTTTCCCTTCCCTCAATTGATTCTCTTTCAGAATTGCTTTACAAACTCATCTGCATGACCATGTGGGTCCCTTACAAAGTACACCATTATGGGACCCCATCCCACCCATATTGTCTACAAGGACTCCTTAGTTAAAATCTAAGACATCTTCATCTATCTACAGAATTACACACTCACAAGTTTTTTCCCAGTTTTAATATCACAACAACAAGCAATGATACCTGGGGAAGATAGAAGGGACCTGGTCTCACTTGTAAAATCATGTCACTGTGGAGGTAAGCAAGCCGCTGCACCATGATTTCTTTGGAAGATACCACATGTGGCCTGCCCTCTTTCTATCCTCACAGGCTTTGGTGGGGGTGACCCACCAATGCCTCACTGTTCATTCTTTCTGTCCATCCTAAACCTGTGTAGGACCTGCCAGTCACAATGCTAATGCCTTGCACAGACCTAGCAGGACTGTGTGCACCTACTGGTGACAAATAGGAAGAAACCCTCAGTCAGAACCCAGCTAGAAAGCAAGACCACCATTATCAAAAGACATGAAAAAGAAAACTGGACAAAAAAAGTGTTTTTAAAATGAAAGACTGTGTACCAAAGCATAGAATTTGCCCTGAATTATCATCCATGTAGAAATTTTAGAAAGAACTTCTTTCCTAAAAGACTTGAATTAAAAACATCAGATTCAGATGTATAAAAAAAGAGATGTAGGGAAATTGAGTAGCACAACATAATCATGAGTTGTAGATAAACTCATCATCTCTTTAGGTATTTTTAATTGGACAAAAATTGCATGAAACTTACTTTTTGTGGAAGTCTGGCCACAAGCAATGATTTGCAACTCAATGTAAAGGTTCCAGAACTCAGTTCCCTGTGTACATTTACACCTATCATTACATACCTACCACATGTAAGACCCATTGCTGATCGCAGAGCTGCAAGGGTAGAGAGTTATTTTTCCCTACGCATATGTTGATATGCAGAAAAGAGGACAGAACCACTCAGTGCAAGCTGTCCTATTGAAGCCTCGTTTCCTGTCAATCTTCCTTTTTTTTCCCCCATGAAGCTTTAATTTTTTGCCACAGCGCTTTCTGCATTTTAGTTTCCTGCAAACCTCAGGAAATAGACTGAAATTAATATCGTCAGATGCTTCTGAAAGTGCTGGCTTGGCGGCATTGCAGAACGCTCTCAGATGCCATTTTGGGATTAAAATATACCAGTTATGCACCATTGTTAGCGAGTGAAATCTGGGGAAGGGACTGTATATGAGATTGGACCAAACTGAAATGTAGGTTAAAAAAAATGAAGAATAGTGGCCTGAACTTTCAGAATAAACAAAACCAGCAGGTAAGCAAACTACAAGAGCAAGCTAAGAAGAAAATGCCTCCAGGGATTCTAGCAGCATCTCTGCACCGTGTCACTGTTGGAAACTGAGGCAGAAAAACCTTGCTTTTGGTTTCTGTGCAGAATTTTTAAGATTTGACCAAGACTATAGCCTCCAGGTCTGACTCAAGAGAGAAACAATATGTCACAAGAAATAAAAAGAGGTAGAGAGACCACCTATTAGATTTGAGTATGTTGAGGGGGAGGGCACCCAAATCCTAGATTTTCTTGTATCTCACTAGTCCTGTGAAGCCCAGCTCAGAAGAGAGGCTGGCTTAATCTGAAGTGCTAGCTCTGCCTTGGCCCTGTGACTCTGGGCAGCTGCCTGCCTCTTCAGACAACATTTCTCTGTCCATCTAGTGGAAAGGGTTGATGCGTATCTCATTTCACTGAACAAGGACATTGCAGTGATAAACTTGCAACAACTATATAAACATACCTTGGGTTTTTGAGGGAGAAAGCGTGACAAGAATCAAAGTTATTTTTATTATTGTTGGCTTCTGCATCTATGGCTTCCTAAGACTACGAGTTGAGGCCACACACTATTTCTGCATCCCCAAACATCTATTGAAATGTTTTGTAATATCGAAGAATACTCAGTCTTTTTTACATTCTCTGTGTTTTCTATTCACCTTCTGGATCAGTCAACTACAACTTCTCTACATAAAACAGCCTCCATCCAATCGATCTGACAGGCATGTTGATTTTGCAGCCTACTCTTCTTTCCATGTCTCTGTTTCTCTGGTTCAAGTTCTCACTATTTTTTACCTCTCCAAATGTAACAAACACAACACTAGCTTTACTGCTCTGGACTCTCATTTTGCAACCAGGCTCCACATTTCCACCTGCCCTCTTCCTAATACAATGCTCAGATTAGCAAACCATGGAGCTCATGATTCTCAGAGACCTTCTAAGAAAACACACATCTTCAGAATGAGGGTGCTGTCCCCAGAAAATCTAAGTGAGCCACCTTGTGTCATCCAGCTGTCCAGGGGTAGACCTGCACTAGAAGGTCTCCAGCTCACCTAACACTGACTCTAGGCTGCTAATTGTCATGTCAAAGGATAGAGCTGGGCTACACATGAAGTTCCTCCTGCCAAGGCTACTCTGTCAGTTAACAGGCTTCAGTGGTTCCAGTTCCCTACAGCATAAACTCAAGAGTGGTAAATGCAACTTCACATAACTGAGTGATGAGTATCAATGCTTAAATTCTTGGGCTTCACTTTTCTCATGCAATAAGAAGTTAGGAGATAATATTGCAAGGCAAAGCTGCTATTCTAGGAAGACATCTTTTGCATCCCTTTACCATTCTCCCAAACACGGACCTTTGCTTCAAGGTCACAAGATGCCTGGTCTACCTTTACACCTTCAATTTACATATCCTCTCTCCCAAAAAATAAGACCTAGCTGCCATCACAATTCTCTCGCTTGGTGACTACTCTACAAAGCAAGGATAGGTTGATTGCAGCTCACTTTTTTGATCTCTAGCTTTCAATGCTCATTATTTTCCAGGAAACATGGTACTAGATAGAAAGATGGGGAGGAGAGTAAAGGGCCAAAAACTTGGGGTAGCTGAGTCTCTCTTACTAGTCATGCAATAGTTTTCCAAGAAATTCACCCAGTCAGTGTCTACTTATACATTGTAGGAGAGGACCACATCACACGATCCTCTCTAATTGCAAGGGTGCCTGAGGTTCATAGTTTTAAATGAGTATATGCCACTCTGAAAAAAAGGATGTTTTGTTACTGTGTTAGTCAGATTTCCATTACTACAACAAATAGTAGAGGTAACTAGCTTTAAGAGAAAAGGTTTATTTTGGCTCATAGTTTTGGAGGTTCCAGCCCATGGTCAATCAGTCTAATTGGTTTGGGCCTGTATCAGGGCAACACATCACAGTGGGAAAGTACTGGGCAGCAAAACCACCTCCCAAGCCAGGGAGCCAAAAGAAAAGATGGAATGATCCTACAATGTCCTTCAAGGATGTGATCCCAAGGACTTCCAGACATCCCCCATCTTTTGAAGGTTCTACCACCTCCCAGTTGTGTCACTCCAAAGAACAAGTCTTTACTACATAGTCCTTGAGGGACTATTCCCCCAAGCTGTAACAGTAAGAATGCAGAAGAAGGGCAATACTGAACAGGCAGCTGGCCGTTTCAGCCCCAAATACCTTAGAGCTGGTGGTTAGTACTTTATGGTCTAACCCTAAATCACTTTTCTAGCTCCCTTTCCTCTGCCACAGTCACTTGCTCAATATTCCAACCACCCTACAGGTCTCCATATCTTCCCAAACATGAGCCGTGCTCCTGGCCCTTTTCTGCTTTTACTCACTTTGCTGCCCTCTACTTCTTAAGACCCAACTGAAATAACTCTCTGTTTTCCTTAGCGTTCACAGTCAAAATCAACCTCTAACTTTGCTGTGCTCCCACAACATACTGTATTTACATCTATTAGAGCACTAATCCCATCCCACTTTGAATTATAATTTGCCCTGCACATATCTGTCTCAGTTGGCAGAATAGGATTCAGAAAACAAGGATCGTTTCTTGTCTATCTCTGTATTCAATACAAAGTTTAAAACTCTGTGGATTCCATAGTAAATGCTCAAGTGTTCATAATTACAGAAATTTTTTTACCACTTTGATTATATGGCTAAAAATGATGAATCAAAATACACATCTTACAGCAATGTGTAAAGTAAAAGTTGGTCACTGCTCTCTCTCTGCAATAGTCCAGCATTATCTTCTTAGAGGCCTTTAGAATTCTCTTCCAACTTGTAGATTCTACAATGATGTGAGTACCAAAAGAATCGAGGCCATGCAGAATCAGTCACAGGTAGTTTGGTCCGCATCCTTCAAGCTCTGAAGACCCAACAGTGAAGTGGACACACTTTCTTTGCCCCTTTGATTTGGTCCTGAGTCTCATACAATTCTGCCAAGTTTCTCTGCCCTGACCTGTTTTAGTCTCTAATCTGAATCCCCATTAGGTTGATATGATAATGATGATAACAACTCTCTGTATCTGGCCCATCATTACCACTGCCAAAATTCATTCTCTGACCTTCGTCACCTTTCTCATGCCCTGAAGTGCTGACTCTAAGAAACTCATCTCCAGAGTCCTTTTCCTTCTGAATTCTGGTTGAATCAGGAGGCACCAGGAGAGATGGGAGTGCAAACACAAAAAGTACAGGTGTATTTATCCCCTGCTCCCTCTCTGCTTTGTGCTGTCTCTGGAATAGGGTGTATTCTGCTCCTCTAGGACCACAGCTCCCACCAGGTAGCCCTTTTCAAGAGTCTCAGTTCTTGACAAGCTCCAGTAACCCTCGTCCCTCTCCTCCTTATGTCTAGGCTGCTCACCATTGCTCCCCAGCCCCAAATGACTCCACATCGCCTTGCAATGGGTTCCTGAACCCTCCTCATACCCTATAGTCACTTTATAATCTCTGATTCAGAATCCTATCTGAGTACACCTTATTTTGCAACAGGAATCAGGCTGATCTGGCTGCCAAGGCCCTTGCTCCATGCTTTCACTAAACTTCATCCATGTGATCAGAATTTGTGAATCATGTTCCAAACACACTCTTTAGGATCATTCCTCCAGAAGCCCGAGGTAGCATTTTCCTGATGTTCTCCCACTATGAAGCAAATCTTCACCAAAGACACAGAAGTTCTGTTTGTTTCTGCAACTGCACTAAAATATCTTGTACATTCAAAAATGAATCACCTTCTCTGATGCAAAACCAATGCTTTCCCTGTACATATAATTTGATTGCTTACATTTTGGAAGATGAAAAGATGGATAAGGGATAAGGTCCCTAAAGATATCAAGATCTCTGGTTAACTGGGGCTAAAATTAAATAAATTTAAGCAAGCTTCCCCAAAGATTCATCCCACTCCAGTGGGGGAAAGTTTTAAATACGAAGAGCAGATCTAATAAACATCAGATGAGCATATGGTGTGCTGAGAATAAACCCTTTTCTGCTTTGTTTGTGTGCTCTGGGTGACTGAGAAAATGAAAGCCTTGGATCTCACCATAAGGGAGGTACCAAGAAACCTCTGCTGCACCCCACAGAGGTCAGTGGGCAGAGAGGCAGTTTCTCCCTTTCCCACCCCCATTATCTCTCTCTCCTCTCCCCCTTCCTTTCTGTTCCTCTCATCCTCTCTCCTTCACTCCTCCCTCTCTCAGTTCCTCCTCTCCCTCTTTACCTTTCCCTTCCTCTCTCCCTCCCTCACTTCTTTCCTTCTTTCCTCCCTTCTTATGCTTTCCTTCCTTTCTTTTCTCTTTCTGCAGTATAGGGACAGTGGTGGCAGGAGACCACTAAATCATCTGCACATTTTTGCACATAAATAGTGATCAAAATGAGCTTAATAGAGATTAATTGCTGGTCAAGATTACCCTACTCCCTGATACCAACCAATTACTGTTGCCTAAATGTTTCAAGAATTAATTGTGGTCCTGTTTCCATTCCCTGTATTTGGGCCAGATTTAAAAACCTAGAGACTCACTGTGGTTTGTATCTTCCACATCTTCACCTTTTCCTTCCTGTCCTCCACCCCAACCTGGACAGTAATTACTGCTTCATCGGGAGGCTGGATCAGATATGGATGAAAGAAGCTAGTCTTTCCTCAAAAGGCAGAGCACAAAAGGAAATGAATGCTTCAATTTCTGTTTCCTTCAAGCATATTAAAGCAGAATATCATTGGAAAAATCTATGAGATACATGTTAAATTCAAGAAAGATGTAATTACAGAATAGTACATATTATGTATCCCTGCACGTGTGTATATAGGTACTTATTCTTATACATGTGTATAAATACATAACGAAAGACTAGAAAGGTTTAAACCAAACTGCTATTAGTGGCTGTCTCTGGGAGTGGAGTTGGGGTGAGGGTGAATTAAAAATTATTCTCACTTTCCTCAATATGCTTCTATAATATTTGCTTTTTTAAAAATAAAAGAATCTTTAGTTTTTGCTTATATAATATATAGATTCCACGTCTAGTAGAGCATTCCTTAAAATTTTTTTTTAGGTATTTTCTTTCCCATTTTACAAAGAAAAACCAAATTATTCAAAAAGAAAGTTTTAAAATTAAGATTTTTTTTCCCACTTGAAATACATTCCCTGTCATTTTGGGGTGTCATTGTGCTTCCTGATCATGATTTAAAATAGATAGTAATGAATCATCTTCCACAGCAAGTTTGACTCAGTCAAGTAAAAATGGTTCAAAGGAAATCAAAATTAGGAATTAATCTTCCCTATTACCACATGATGCCTTTCCCATTAGATTGTACAGCTTGTATTTTCACAGGCAGAATCTCAGATGGAAAGTAAGAGAGCAAAGGATATCAGGGTCTTGAATTTAGCTAATGTCAGATTTGCACCTTGTCTCTTTCTGCTGCAGAGGCCTAGATAAGACCCTTTGGGAAATCTTGCTGTCCACTCAGCCCACAGCAAGCGCTCCCTTTCTGAATACCTGTAACACAGGATCAGTTTTTGTATCCAGGAAAAGTTTATACTGCTGACATTAATGTGTACCTAAACTATAAAATATCCCTTGGGGGCAGAAAGTACCTTATCCATTTGTGTCACCAGTGCCTGCATATAATGCCTGATGCAAACCAGGTGCTCAGTAATGTAGCTGTAGCACAAACACTGAAAGAATGCATGAATGAGTGACTGAGTCCAACAGTCATTGCTTCTATCTTCAGCTGGATTGGAAGGTACTTGAGGGCAAGGGCTTAAAATTTCTACACCCTTTCCAGAGCTTTAAGAAAGGAAGTATTCGACAAATGTTTAATGATTGCTTTCCTCATTTTGAACAGATGATTAAAAATGTTCACAGAGATTTAGATCTTGATTTGTTTACCAGCCTACTGACAAGCAATGGGAGGAGAGATGCATTATTTTCCTCATTTTGCAGATAATTCAGAAGATGCACAGAAAGATAAGATGTCTGGCAACTGCTGAGAATGGCAATTTACCTCATGATCATTTGGGCTGCTCTCTCGAGGATGTCCCACCCCCTACCCCACCCTCTACCCCCCACCCACTCCTCACCTCCAAGCACATTGTTTTCCTGCTGTGTTTTTTTCCCTCACTTCAGGGAGCAGGCCAAAGCTTGGCAGAGAGTCCATTGCTAGGTGATTTTTGAATTTCAGGCAGTTAAAGTAGAGAGTGGTTCTTCTTAATTAGGTAGTAGTAATAACATAATTATTTGAAGGTGCCTTATAATTATGTCTCTCCTCCCCAAGCTCCTTTAGGTGAATCAACCCAAATCTCCAGTTCTCATCCTCTTCCTGTCCTGTGTCAATGTAATACCACTGGGCCAATATTAAGCATTCATCAGAAATGGCTGTATCTTAATAAGGGAGAAAATTGGCAATGGATTCTCTCTTAAAAACTCAGAACTCAGGCATGGTTATTGCTACCAATTGGCAAACTCTACTTTAATCATTTTGTCTGTGTAGCAGGTATATGGGAAGGGAAGTTGTAGGATCACTGTGAAGCCATAGGTGCCTCTTGAATATTCATCTCATAGGGCCTCTCTGACTTTAGTACAACATTAAGGATTCCCTGCCCTTCCATATGCAATTATTCCTTATTTCTAGTTTCCAGTCCCTTAAAAAACAGGTTTCTTTCTTGTTTAGCCCTAAAAGCAGCAGAATTGCTGCCTGCACCCATGGCCACAGAAAAACCTTACACTTTTCCTTCCTTTAGAGGTGTAATGTGGCTCCAAACTGACAACATTTGAGCAAGCAACACACCCAAATGTAAGGGCAGAGAGTGAAAATAGTGGGAACAGAAAAGGAGCTTCAGTCGACAGCATACATCCTCCACAGTGAAAAACAGCAGACTGAATGAACACCCCACCTCAAGAAAGGAAGGACCAAGGGAGTCATTCATGAAAGCATGAAACTCAGTCTTACATCTCATTCAAAAGATGGATTCACTGTGTTCCTCCCTATCCAGGTGGGTGAGTTAGTTTAGTGTGGAATTTGTCTGCCCTCACTGAAAACTTCAGTTAGACAATGAATTATTCTGAGTAAATTAAGTGTATCGATCCCCTCCCCTTTCTGACACTTTGTAGATATTGCTATCAAATCATGCTTCTTGCAAGTGTCAGTTTTTGCCACAGACATCTGAAGAAGGGAGCAAATATTCACTTGAGTTTCTCAGTATCTAATCAGGAGTTAGGGGTACAGAACAACTTGGGGAGATGAGGGAACAGCACAGTCCTCTGATGAGCGAGATGGTTGACCTTAGAGACTTAACACATGGGGCTGATGAAAACATGGTGGTGACTTGAGTCCTTGTATTCTTCACGTCATGTAAGGTCAAGGTCATGGTTTGTGTCTTCACTCTAGTCAATTTTCATACAAATGCAAAAGGATCAGAACAGGCAGAAGACTTTGGATAAAAATTGTGACTGTATCACAATTCTGGGAAAACCACCAGATCACATAACCTGTGAGTCGGTGGCAGAAAAAATGCTTTTATCAACTGTAGAGAGTCAGTCTGTTTTCACATGAAGAGGTGCACCACTTCATGTGGAAGCAGACTTTTTCCTTTGATGTGTATTTATTTTCCCTGTAGTTATGGAACAAATGTTTGTGCTCCCCCAAAATCCATCATTTGAAAACCTAACCCCCATGGGATGGCAGTGGGAGATGTGGCCTTACCTGTGGAATTTATTGGGTCACACAGCTGTGGGGATTAGTGTCCTCAAAGAAGATGTGGAGAACTTCCCTGCTTGCTCTCATGCCATCTAGGAGGCCATCTGCAAAGGAAAAAGGAGGCCCTCTCCAGACACCAGGTCTGCTGGCACCTCAGTCTCCACCTTCCCAGACTCCACAACTATGAGAAACGAATGCCTATTAAGCCTCATAGTTTATGTTATTCTGTTGTAGTAGCCAAAATTAACACAACCATCAGATTGATCAGATGACTCAACCATTCCCAAATAATAAACTCTTTGTCTTCCAAAGGAAAAAAATCATTCTCTGAATTGTCCAGTTTTGCTGTCATTTTTTACCAAAACCTTTCATATTAAGGTTGTTGAGTATATTCTGAGGATGATTTGCCTAAGGATAAAGGGTCTAAAGATGAATGGTCTGGCCCAGATAGCTAACAAACTATACTATCAAGTATTATTTTCATCCATATTATCTCACATGAAAATACTTACGGATGAAAGGATATGATATCTGAATTTGCTTCAAAATAATCTAGTGAGGTGGGATGAAGCAGGGAAGATAGATGAAATGGGCTTAGCCATAGTTTGAACACAGCTGGGACTGGGTGATAGTACATGGGGTTCTAATAACAGCAGTCCTCAAGTGTAAGAAAGTGTGTTAAAACAACAGTACCACAGTCCTACCTCAAAGATTCCAATTCAGGAGGTCCAGAATAAGGTCTGTGGGTTTGCATGGCAGCAAGTTCTCAGAGGATGCTAATGCTACTAGCTTAAGGACACCATGCTGAGAAACACTGCATTATATTTACCCTCTGTTTTATTTGATCAAAAAAATCCAAATCAAGTGGAGCTGGACTCAACTGGCACAACAAAGCAAGATGCGCAAGAAAGCACCTCTGCCCCTGCCTGCTGCCAATCCCAGTCAGCTGAAAAAGATGAAGAGACACAATCCCCAGAAAAACACTGCACCATCAACTCCATTCAAATTGGACCCACTGTGGAAAAAATTAATGTTGCTTTTCCTCGTTTATTTTGAACCTATGTCTGCATAATTGTTATAGAGTGTGATAGATTCTCAGCAGGTTTGGGACTGTGCAGTTAAGTAATATAAATAACTAAGGTTTCTTCTAACATTTTTTTAACCCAGTAGGTAGAGTTAGGTGGTGATTTATACAGATTGATGGCACTACCTCCCACATTTGCCTGAGACCCAGGTTGGAGTCAAAATGTATAGTCAGAAATCTTTCTCTCCAGCCCTTCAGGTGCACCTAGTTCCAGAAGATAGATATGAATTTCCTGGATCCAGTCAGATCTAAAAGCATCAGATGATGTACAAATAAATTTTCAAGCTTGAGACTGGGTGGTTATAGGAGGACACCAGGAGTTTTAGTTAAATCTTATTTTCTTTAATCACTACTTAGCACAAATAATTACTGTGTGCCTGGCAATGAGCTCTCTATACACTGGAATATGCAAATAAAGATTTAAAAAATTTTTTTGCTTGTCCTTGAAGATCTCACATGTAGCTTAGAAGGTAGACAGATAAATAGTTACAATATTAACAGTTCTATCATGTGAGATTGTAAGAATGCTATAGAAATCTATTTATTGTTGACAGAGGGGAAAAAGTAAAGCAAACAGCATTAGCTGCGGTTTGGATAAATGTCTCCCAAAGGCCCGTATGTCAAAGGTTTTGTGCCTAGGGCAGTGCTGTAGGGAGGCTCAGGGGTCACTGAGGCAAGCCCTTCAAAGGGACGGAGGACTCCAACCCCTTCATGTTTTTCTTTGCATCCTGGCTCCAGAGAGAGCATTTTTGTCCTGTCATGTGCTCCTGCTATGACGTGCCGCCTCATCATGGGTCAAAACAATGAGGTCAATGGACCACAGATTAAAAACTCCAGAACTGTGAGCCAAAGTAAACCTTTTCACATTCTAATTTGATTATCTTAGATAATTGTTGCAGTAAGGGAAAGTGGACTAACATGGCATTCCAGGCAGTTCTGCAACAAAGAGCATCCATTTGTTAGATTAAGGGATAAATGAAAGAGGAACAGCATGCAAGAAAGAGGAAATATTATGAGAAAATATGCAAAGCAAAAGTGACTGCTGCCTCTAATCAATAAAGTGATTTGGCAAGACCAAGCTTTGGGCTACAAAGGAAGGAGCTGGTGAAGAAGAAAGGCATGTTGCTTCAACCTAACTTATATATTATAATTTAAAAATTATACTTTATGGTGGGAACTGCTATGGACTGAATTGTGTGTCCTCTAAAATTTATGTTAATGCTTTATCCCTCAACATGACTGAATTTGGAAACAGAACATTTGAGAAGTGACTGAGGTTTAATTAGGGCTAAGGATGAGGCTCAAGTCCAATAGAATTGGTGGTTTTATAAAGACAGTGATGCCTTACACCCAAGGAAAGGCTGAATTAGTACATCATGAAAAGGTGACTGTCTACAGTCCAAGAAGAAAAGCTAGCACCTTGGTCCTGGACTGATAGCCTCCAGAACAGTGAGAACACAACTTTCTGTTGTTTGCATCATCAACTATGGTATTTTGTTACGGCAGCCTGATCCAGTTAAGATGGGGATCACCTACATTCTTAAGCATGGGGAAGATACTGAATTTCAAACAGACGTATGTCGTAGATATAGGCTAGAGAGTAGAAGTGGTCTTATTAATCTGGAGACTACTCAATGAGTTGAAAATGTATTCATTCAGACAGACATGATTGAAACCTGGTCTGGGATGAGGAGTTTGGAATATTTGAATAGGAAGCACATTGCCAGAGCTTACTGAAAGCTTTTATGTGCGTATGTATGTACAGTTTTGTACATGCATAAACTTACATAACTTTGTAAGTTTTAACTTTTATATCTACGTATGTGGAAACATAATTTTATTATGTGTGGCTAGAAAGGAAGAACATAGTGTACAATAAACAGAAAAGAGAAAGCAAACTTTGTCATTGAGGATGAAAGCTTACAGGGCCTTGGAATGAGATGCAGCTGTTCCCTTAGCTGCCATAAAAATTTACTAATTTATGACACAGGGCTAGAGTGTGTGGGGGTTGGGGCAATGGATGGGGGAGAGATGTGGAGAAGGATAATAGAAAAAAAGAATAAATGCAGTATAATTTCTCTTACTTTGAATACCACGAATGAGTCATATAAATGGAATCTCACTGTCTTCCAATATTTTCCACATAATTAGCCTATTCATACACATGAAAAGAGCATAGCATACTCTGAAATGATACTAGCCCTGTTCCAAGCCCTGAAGAGGAATGCTGAATCTTGCCTTCAGTGCCATTCCCAGAGCTTGGATACAGGTCCCGGCCCCTGCTCTCAGCCAGCAATGAGCAAGGCACTGGGGCACTGCCACCTCCTTTCATAACATTTCTCATCTCTTTTCTTCCCTGTAAAGTATACACTCTTCAGGCCTTTGCTAAGAGAGATAATGCTGCTCCCATGTGAACTGAATACCCAGTGCCCTGCATGCATGAGTGTGTCAAGGCTAAACAGGTCTATTGTTCTTAACAGTACTGCCAGAGAATCATATTGTGCAGAATGATGCCAAAGAGATAAAAATATCTTTCATTTCTATAGTGCCATGCATCTTAAAGTGTGTTCCACATTTTGCAAACTATATATAGGCTCAATTCATTACCCAGCCCCATAAAATACAGCCAGAGGAATGGCAGGCACATGCCAGATGTTTGACAATGGCTTAATAAGAGAGTGAAGAATAAGTTAAATTGGATTCAGAAAACAGGAAATGGGATGTGGGGCACTAGGTAAAGCTTTGCTGTTCATTCACTAGTATGTGTTCTGTCTACCAGAGTATGAACTGGGAACACAGTTGAACTAGAGAAACACTTCCTGCCCTCATGGCACTGCCAATGTAGAAGGGAGGAAGACATATGATTAGACACATTTCACATTAAAATAGGATTCACATGAAGATGGAGAAAGCACCAAGACCTTCACTGCCTTTAAATGGAGTCTTTTCCACTTAGCCACTCTGGCACCCTCCTCCTCCTCTTCCACTAATAAAGAGGTTTGTATACACTGTAATGATAGAATGCATGTTGAAGAAAATGTATCCTGGAATCCAGAATCCAGCTTGGATATGAGTGCAGTGCTGGGAAAATTAAAGAATGGAAACACACAGGTTGAGTAAGTAGGAGAAAGACTAAAGGCACCTAAGGATGGAAGTGAAACAGTTTGAGGGGACAGTGAAACTCAAGAGAACAGTAGATTTCAAAGTTATGTTGGCCTGTGTTCTTAGAGGTAGGAACTGAACAAAATACTCTGCCTTAGCCATGATAGGTTGGAGACACTTCCAAATCCCTCCATGCTGAAAGCTGTGGTCTCTGAGAAATAGACAATACAATTCAGAGGGTGAGAAGAATCTCAAAGATCCACTGGCTCAAATCAGTCACTTTTTAAGTAAAGAAAGATGGGCCCAGGTTCATTAAATGTCCACAATAGTTAGCTAGGGCCAGGGCAGATTCTGGCCCAAAGGTTCACCCTGACCCCCTGTATTAGGCCCTTTCTTGGATGAATCTTGCTCTTTGGGGGATGCTTCTAAAATGCTTAACATCTGGTTCTTTCTGCCTTTTCTGCCATAGTAGAGAGACCAACCACAGCTAAAGGGTTAAAGTCTTGTGATCTACCTACACCAGTGATGGTGAACATTAGGCAAACGTGCCACAGTGGGTTGTTTGTTTTCACTGGAAGCTGGTTCAGAGAAATGAGAAAGAAATAAGCTGGAAGAGTGTGACTGCCCAGGTCAGATGGCTGCCACCCAGATAAGCCCTCTGAAAACCATTTGGTCTCTGGAAGTGTAAGTCGGTTAGTGCCCTTACTAACTTACCCAGGAATGAAGAGTCAGGTTACCCTAAACTCCCAGCAGAGGCCTGTTCAAAATGTATTAAATCTCTGGGCAAGGTTTTAACCAATACCGGCAGGATGTATGAAAAACAAAAAGAGAATGTGGTTTATAATGTGTCTGTGCAACAAATATTGCCAAGAGACATTAAGTAGGAAACTCTCTGCTGCTGTTGACCGGCTGCCTCCCAGAAGAGGCAGGTAATGGTACACATAGACACACAAGACAGTGGGAGGAAGTCAGGCCCAGCACTCACAAAGGCAGAGAATGAATGACAGCCCAGACCTGGGGGCTCAAGGATAGGGCCCTGTAAGGCATCTCAGCCCTTCAGCTTACTGCAAAGCCTCAGACAAACCCACCTAGAAGGTCCCATCCAGAAAGGAAGGCAGGGACAGACAACCTCCAGGACAATTCTGTCATTAAAATGCCAATAAGGCAATTTATACTTTTTTCCACTTGTGCATATTTATATACCTTTTCTCAAGCAGGGGACCCACTTTCCAACCACGCAAATTCATGTATTCATTACACGTTTTTACGCACCTTTACACAAACTAACAGAATAATACATGTTGTTGATTGTGGACTGACAGCCACGAAGAAGGTCACTGAAAAGTGGGGATGAGCTAAGATCTCGAGGTCCGTCTGCCCACAAGGCTGCTCTGGGAACTGAACAACAGTGATCCTAAGCACTGTACAGCACTCACAATGTCCAGTCTCCTCCCTTGTTTCAGGTTTTAGAAACCCGTGGGGGCCACGCTTGCTGCCCAGAGAACAGGGCTTGGACGCGGTCCCGAGGAGCCTTGCCTTTCTGTAAATTCTTGGCCAGCAAGCCACAGAGTCTGGGACAAGCTCTCATTCTCTGTGGGCTCGGCTTCCACGGTGCTCTTCAAAATCCCACTCCTCCTCGCCAAGTTGGGGGTGGAGTTGCGGGGAGAGGGATACAGAGGACACAGTGCTTGGCACTGAAGGCGCGGGCAGGGGTACGGACTGAGGAAGTCGACCTCCCGGGCTACAAGCCTGGAGAAGAAACGCTGGAGAGGATGCCACCTGCTGGCGAGGGAGCCTGGTTTGCACGGCGGGCGCTACAGAGACCTGCAGCTTGGATGTGCAGAAAATCAGAATTTGGGCGGCTTTCCGGGTCGCTTGTTTTCCGCTGTCTCCTTGGGACAGCCAGCTCCGTCGGCGGTACTGAGAGACCCCGGGCCTCGCGCGCCGCCCGAGGCGGAAGTTTGCAGCAGGTCGCCTTCCCTCGCGGCGCGCGCCGGGCTCTGAGGATTCTCCGCGCTTCTCCATCAGGTGGAGCCGCGCGCTCCGCGCTGCCTCCCCCTCCCTCCTCACGAGCGAACCGCGCGCAGGCCACCTTGCAGAGCCGGGAGGTTCACCGAGGCCCCGGAGGAGGTGAGGCCACAGGCCGACCCGGACGGAGGTGGTGGCTAGGCCGCCGTCGGGGCCGGCGCC
>RJWM01016516.1:32746-45388 GCA_004363535.1 Dasyprocta punctata
TTTTAGAGGCGGGCAGCTCAGCACTTAATCCAAGCTTTTTCCCTTCCTGCCGGAGACCGGAGGCTGCGGGGAGAGAGCGGGGGGACGGGGGCGGGGGGGGGGGGGGGGGGGGGGGGGGGGGGGGGGGGGGGGGCGGTGGAGAAGGGAACAGGCCCAGCTGGCTGCGGGGGTCCGGAACCATTCGGGGGGGCCTTGAGGCCAGTCTCAGAGATCTGCGGGAGAGGAAAATAAGATTCTTTCCACCTTAGACTCCTACCTGCGCCCCTCCAGCCTGTTCTCCTTTCTAAGAGTGTGTGAGGTGGTGTGCGCACAGGCTGTGTGCGTGCCTCATTGCCCTGTAGTGCACGGTCCTCTACCCCATGACCCTGGTTTTGTGATACTATACTTCCCTTGGGCTGAATTAAACAAATCTGGGCTTGGGCCACTTAGGAATTAACAGTCAAAATTAAATAACCGCTTAAAGGATAAATCTTTAGTTAAAGCATCAAATGTTGCTTGGGCAGGTACCATCTACATTCTAACATTAATTTTAGTCACTGAAAGACTTGACCATAAGTGTGATACCCAGACCTTTCATTTCCCCTTTGCCCTGTAGATCTGGTGCAAAGTTACGCCTACTGCTTCGAGTACTGTACTTGCAGTATTTTCAGCCTTAATGTTCTTTGCCGTGTATTGTTTGAGATTCTTCTACATTTGTGTGTGGTGCAGATTGGTCTTTCCTGTTTCATAGCATTGTCTGCTGTACCAAGCTAATGGACTCAGGCTATGCTGACACGTTGCTCCTGTACCTTGTTTGTTCATTTAGCTGATGGGTTACCTCTTTTGTGTTTTCTTATTTTCTCTTGCTCAGCATCCCCCCCACCCCCACCACCCAGCTTGCTTACAAATTTCCCTTTGATATGTTTAACAGCCTCTAAGGGATGCAGTTAAATAAACTATTAAGTTAAGAATAGAAGAGTCAACAAAGCAGACACCTACTAATTTGTAGATCTTTGATGTCAACTACCAGGTGTCTGCTCCTACAGGCACACCCTTAGCGGGTGCCCCTTCTTTCTTGTTCAGAAATACCAAGGGACGATTTTTAAAAGTTAATGTCCACTTTCAAAGTCAGAGTTGGATTGAGCCGCGCACTCAGGAAAGTACCCCCATCTGTGATAGCGATGGAGAAAAGGCTAAGAGGTTCCCCAAAGACCTCCAGAAGGTCCAGGGACTGAGAAAGCAATGATTGATTTTATAATTGAATGTTGAGTGGCCTACACTGAGAGCATCTTTCATCCTCACTCCCCAACCCTTCACCCACTTCGCGTAATGGTGCATATTTTTATATGCTACTTTGTAATAGCTGTATAGTTGGTGTCTTGTGTGTATACTTTGCTTCCACTCTAGATTATGGGCTTCTGAAGGCAAGCTCTGTGCTTACTGTTTTATTTCTCCCCCATGGCCTGCTTATTCTAGGCATGCCTAAATGTCTATCAAGTAAATAGACCTAGATAAATTCATGTTGATATCCTGGAGGAAATAGAGTTTGATTTGAGTGTAGATTTCATGACAGGTAAAAGACCTGAAGGTTCTTGAGAGGCTGTTGCCTATGACCTTGGCCTCTCCTTTGCAATCAGATTCATAGCACCTCGTAGAGAAAAGGCACACACAGAGTGATGAAGTGCACCTGAGGGGAGAGGCTCCAAATGCAAAGACAGTCTGCTCCCTGTCCTTGTTAGGAAATGCACAGACCAGGATAATAATAATAAATGGGTATGTGTCACAAACCTACTTGTTTTCCTTCTCACTTCTGCATTTTGTTCTCCGGGAGCTGTGCAAAGCAAACTAATATCCAGACATTTAGGTTCTATTACTTAGCCCCCTAGGAAAGTCTCGAAAATGCAAAGCATGCTTCTCTCTTCAACTCCCGAGCCTGGCTGCACACATTGGTCAAGCCCTTGCCGGGGAAGACGCACTCCCTCCCTCCCCGCCCCTTCCTACTGGGCTCCTTTCAGCCCAGCTACCAGTCCCTTGTGTGAAAGCAAGGCATGCACAGTCTAACGCATGTGCACGCATATAGTCATCCGTAACTTCTCTCCCGTTAGACAACATTACATCTTGTGGACAAAAAGTCACAGCTCTGCTCCGTGCTTACGATGCTTTTTGGCCAATAATGGTGACAAAAGCTGAATACCCCCGTTTAGGGAAAAGAAGGCGCGAACACAGCCTTTCTCCCACCCTCCGTGGTGCAAAGATCCCCTCTCTCCAAGTGTTTCCTCTTTAATTATGACCTGTTTCCCCTCCCCCCTGCCTCCCCCGCCCCAGCTTCTGTGAAAGGAGCCCTTCTGTCACTCGTCACTCGCTAGCTCGCTCGCTGTGGGAGGAGCCCGCCGGAGGGAGCCGTGTGCCTGGGATGCCGAGAGCCAGAGAATGGATCTGCTCCGAGTAGGGACACTGCTAAGGATCCCAGCTTCCCGAGGTGGCTAAAAACAGACGATTTGTCTCGGCTGGCTGCAGAGACCCGGAGGCACAAAGAGCCCGAGGCCACTCGGAGGGACGGAGGGACGGACGGACAGATGGTCGGCGCGAACCGGAGAGGACCAGCGGCGGAGGCTAAGCAACGAGAGCCACCGAGGAAGAGAAACTAACTGCACACCAAGTTGCCCCGCCGGCTTCCCCTGGCTGCGCTGAGGAATGAAACCTTTCCAGCTCGATTTGCTCTTCCTCTGCTTCTTCCTTTTCAGTCAAGGTAGGACCGTGCGCCGCCGGAGTTGGAGCGAAGTCGGCCGGGTTGTCAGGGCGCGGGAGGCAGAGGGCAGGAATGTGGGCAGGCTTCGGAAACTCGGGCTGATTGATGCGTCTCTAGGTGCCGGCGGAGAGGCACTGCCGTTTGCTGCTTTGCCTTTGCAAATGCAACAAAATGGTACTGTTTATTTTCCTTTGGAAGGAAGGGGCTGGGTGGACAGGGGAGGGAGGCGACTTTCTCCTCTCACTTGTCAACATCCAACTCCAACTCTCCAATGCAAATGAGTTCTTTCTGCTCCCGGTATGTTAATTAGGTAGTATGTCTGTGGCCAAGGCGTTCTGAACTTCTGGGCACCTCCTGTCTTTCACTCCCAGGTTGGGGGAGAGAGGGCAGGGAAGGGGAAGCTTGCTTGGGTGGCTGTTTTGACTCTAATAAGGTCTAACTTGCCTGAGTGTTCAACAGGAAATATGTCCCTTTGCACAGTTGCAGAGGGGGTTGCAGTGACGACTGTGTTTGTGGGAGTAATTTGCAGTGGTTAGGGGAAGCTTGTAAAGTTTCATTGAATGTTATCGAGTTCTCGGAGTGAGGTTGAATTCTGAAATCTACACAGCCCTGGGTTCACCCCTGGTGCCTGATTGTTTTCTTTATGCAGCCTAGCAGGGTTGGAAAGGGGTTGGACTTTCTCAGAAAGAACTTTCCAACCTCTGGTCTCCCTGCCACTGACAGCCATGGGCTGGCCATGGTAGCAGGAAAGGAGGGAAATTCTGGAGAGGGCTTTCGAGTGTCTACACGGCCAAAAGCATTGAAAGTTACCTGTGGAATTGAGTTTGAAGGAGAAAGTGAATTGGTTGCATCCCACTCTTTGGAATGCCAATGCTGCCTCTGCCATCTGGCATTTGTGTCAGCCAGCATAGCTCTTAGAGGGACAGGACTCTCAGAAAAATCCACAACAGAACACATCCATCTGTTGATTAAATGAAGGGTAAAAGTTTTCGAGAAAGCAGAGCATCACTATGGGTGGCTGCCTCCGCAAGCAAACAGCGTGTATTCCTTGCTTCCTCAGTCAAGAAGAAGCCAAATGGAAGCAAAACCCAGCCTTCCACCTCCACTTTTCCCCTGATCCTTTTGATCACTACAGATTTTCTCATTTGTGCAGTTCAAACTTTGCTATTGACTCTCCTGATTAAACGTGAGGGGCCTCTGCCCTGTGTAAGTGCGTGTCCACCCATATCTGATGATAGTGTGTATACACACTCACACACTCGTGTATTCATATGGCTGTGTGTGTCTCACCGGGCTCCCTACAGCAGCAGAAAGATAAATTGCCTTCCCCAGAGTTTTCGGGCTGAATGAATAAGAGCTATCCCAGAACACTAGTATGAAGACAGATTCCATTATATCACCGTTCTGTGACATTGCCCTTTCTTGGATGTGTACGTGCTTGCTTATAGGCACACACACGCGCACATATGTGTCCTAACTCCCATTCCTCTTTGCCTGTTATCAATTCCCTCAGAAAGTTGCATGTAAAATCCCTGAGAGGAGGAGGGAATCTTCCAACCATTCTCTCCACCCTTGCCTCACACACATACATTTGCATGAGACTAGTGTAAGTTTTAATCAGCTCTTTGTGTATTTAGAAGCTTTATATGGGAACCTTCTCTAGATTGGCATAAGAAGCCTATGGGCATCTAAGCAGCACTCTGTTTCTCAGAATCATTACTGTGTGCATCTTTCACTTTGTTTTGCCTTCTCTGAGTACCAAACTATTTTGTGACTGCCTCATATGATTCTTTAAGTATTTATCTCCAGAGGTTCAATACTGTGTTTCATAGGACACTAGGAAGAAATCACAGCAGCATACAATTATTCATAGTGCTTTGTTACTCCTGAGTGTTCTGAGCTACCATATCAAGCCGTGACACATAGTTCACTGGACTCCAAAACAGAGCTCCAAACTCTCTGCCCAAAATGGACATTTCTTGTCAGATAGCCTTTCACAGCAAGCACATTGTGAGTTCCTTGAATAGATGGCACCTAACTGTCGCAAACAAGGCTCAAGAGAGAAGATGTTTGCTGGTTTCATTGCAATGTGATATGCATGTCTTTTGACTTGATCTGTGGACATTGTAAAAAATGTGGCTGTTGTTTGGAGTATTGTAAATTCCCCAGAGATGCTATTTGGTGCTCTTTGTGCATACGCTTAGTTCACATAGTGTGGCCCACCCTGCCCAGTGCCATGCATTCCTCGTTATTGGATATAGTGTATCCACTTTGAAGAGGTCACTAGATGACTAGAACTCTAGATGGTCCCCACCACTGAGAACTGAAGATGCAGCCCCACCTGTCGTCCCCCAGAGAGCCACCTGCCGGAATCCAACCCCAACATGCTACTCCTCCCCTAATGCTTTTCCAAGGAAATGTGCAAGGCTCAGGTGTGCCCTTCCTTCAGAAAGAACAAGTGTCCAGGTTGTTTTTAGGGTCATATCTGGCCCTCCTGTGACATGGCCATCTGTTGTTAGCCTCATCTTCCAGTGGGAAGCTACATGTCATTTTGGAGTTCTGGGAACATAGTTCTCAGGCTTCCTGCTCCCAGTGTCACCTCCCTATGAAGAGGGAGTGGGCATTCTAGTGTTCTGAAGACTTTACCAGAAAACCTGTAGATGAACTCTAAAGTCCATTTCAAGGCTTTCTCTCTTGATTGTTTGACTATTTGCTGATTTTTACTTTTTCCTATACCTTTTAGAAAGATAGCAGAAATCAATGTATAATTAAAGTCAGTGTCCTTACTCTTTAAAGTTTGGGGTTTTCATGCAGATTAAGATCAAATATTTCTTTATCATTCTTAAGGTGACAATAGAAAGGCTAAGTGACATTCTTCTGTTCCTGCCCCTGCCAACAATGACCCTGTGCTTGGCTGGCAGTGGGGGAATGGAGAACTGCCAATGTGTGCTGCTTGTGGGTTTCTCTCTTGCTGGGGATGCCTCTTCCCTCAGCTGTCAGGATGGTCGTGCTTTGTGCAGAGAGGCATAATGTCACAGCACAATTTGCCTCCTGCAGAGATACGGCATGTTCTGCCCCTGGGTGAAGAAGAATCGATTCTCTTGTCATCTATAAACTTAGAACTTGCTGTATTTTCCCTTTTATCATTTTAGTTCTCCCAAAACTATTTTCTCCCATGACCTTCTTAATCAGCCCCATCCTGATATAGGACTCCAGTTCATACAGGGGAATTATTCTAACTCTCAACCTACTAGATGTCAGATATGCCAAGTTTGTGTCCCCAAAATCAAAGAATGAAATCTAAAGAACAATGGAGGTTAAGAGTAGGAAATATTTATTGAGAGAGATAGATCCTGAGAGATAGGAGAGGACCCAAAAGTGGGTTGCCAGTGCGCCCACTTCTCAAAAGAAGTTCTTAGAGTGAAAACACAAGGTGGGTACAAAATCACGAGGTAGGTACAATGTGGAACAAAACTATGACCAACCCATTAAGATTACAAGCATGGACAGTTGGGTAATACTGATCCAATGGGGAAGCAGGTCACACACAAATGTACATGGAAAGAACAAGGACCTTTTTCGGACGAAATGGGCCAGAAAGTCCTGATCACTCATTTGGGTGACTGATGTCTGCCTGGACTTTATCAGGCCAGGTGATACTAATTACAGTCTGTTGCCTGTCCCTTGGGGAGACAGGTAGGCTTGATCATTCCATCTTTATCTTGAGGCCTGACTTTCAATGGATGCACTTCCAGCCACAGTTGTAATGTATTCTTATCTTCTGCACTGACTCCCTCAAGGGCCCGGCCCTGTCTGACTGCTTACAATATTTCTACCTTGCTTAGCTGTCTATAAGAATCCCATGAGCCAGCACATGCACATCTTAGGTGGCTTTGGAGGAACAATGGCTCAGCAGGACTGATGATTCTGTTACCCAGCAAGCCTCAAGTTATGAGACATTTTGGTATGTGCAACGGTACAGACTTGGTGGGTTCTACTTCCGACTTTAAGAAAGGTGTTTTGCTTGCTGTCTGACATCCAGTCCTGCCTAGCGACTTTGAGATCTAAAAGGCTTTAATTCTGCTGAAACCGGATGTCTCATTGGCTTTGTACATGTGCCATACTGCTCTAAACGTGGGGGGATGAAAGTGAGAATGTGTATTTAACTGTTAGTGATGCAGCTGAGTGAAGGATTAATCTGGGAACCATCTCCCTATTGGGAAGAATCTAGGCAGCCCATTTGCGCGCCTGGTGGGCAGGAGACATCAAAGAGGGTATCAAATGGCAGGGGTCATGGAAACCTAAATCTCCAAGGGAATAGAAGCATCAAGCAACCAGGAGGGTGAGCAGTGTAGGTGGGAAGAGCTGACCAGGGTGCAGAGAGCCCTGCGGAGGACAGGAAGCATGAGAAGAATAGCCATTGGGAAAAGCTTGAACTTGCCAGGATCTCTCTTGGGGAGGTAAGGGAGAGAGGGTGTATCAGAAGACAGCATGAAAACATTAGAGGAGTCCAAAAATAAAGGAGATGGAAGGGGCTTCAGACAGACAAGGAAACTGAGAGTGAGCAGCAACTTCCGGAAAACATTTGACCTTACCCAGAAATGCCGTCTAACAAATGATGAGGCAAGCAGTGTTTCTCCCAGCCACCAGCAACCCAAGCAGTGGAAGAAGAATCACTTCCTTTGTCCCTGAAGGTCACTGCACAGCTGCTGAGGGTGTGGGACCACTTCTGTGACAAAGCTTATGGGTGGGGAACCAGGATATGCCTCTTGGGTATGGGGGTGTGGCAGAATCTGCTGCCTGACAGGGAGCCCTCATTTGCCAGCCAGACATATTGAGAAAGAAAAAGAGACTCCCCAGGGGATGGGGGTGTGGGTGTGGTCAATGTCTTAACACCACACTGAGAGGCTCCCATGGACCCCCGCCTTGGGTGTAAGAAGGAGGGTCTGACTTGGAACGTGGCAGCAGCAAGCTAGGCACGGTACCAAGGAGCAGCCCTGCCTGGAGTGTGCCTGTGTTGGTGGAAGCCAGGGCCAGCAGGAGACCGGGTGGAGCAGGGGATTAGGCCTGAAGATGCAATTTTTCTTTTTTGTTAAGCCCAGTGGGGGTGACTTAGGCAGTATTATATTGCAGGCCCAAAAAAAGCACATGAATAATCCAGAGTGAATTCAAGAGATTTCAATAGCAAAATAATAACAATCCTAATGATACCTTTGATTTGCGGAGTACTTTTCTTCCAAGGAGATAAAAAGATAAACTGTTTTGGAAACATAAACGAAGAAAAGAAAATTGCTTGTGATGGAGGACTGGGAAGAAGGGCCAGAGCACTCCTTTTAAGGTCTTGCTGCAGATGGGGGAGATTGGGAGGGCTGAGTGAGGCACAGACATCATTTTTCAGCCATAGAAATTCCTTGTCCTGGTAAGATGTTGAGATGACGTTCAGGTGAAAAACCAGCGCAGGCAGTTTTCTCTCCGAGGCAGTTCAGAGACCCAGGAGCCCTAGATGCGTCCTGTGCTGGGGAGTAGGGATATTCTAATCCAACAGCAGAGAAGGTCAGGAGATCATGAATGTACTGGATTCACACTTGACTCACACCACTAAGTTAGTTAGCCTCACACCATTAGTTAGTAAGCCTAACTAATGTGAGCTCCCAGTGATGGGAGCCCCAATTTCCCCTCAAGGCCATTTGACACCCCAGAATTCACAAAGCAGGGTTCAGCCAGAACTGCTGCTCTGGGGCTGTGTGTTCCCCTAGGGGTTCATAGCCCTTCGCTGCCACCCACAAAGAAGGGAACAGCAAATCCAGCCAGTACCCTGAGCCCGAGTTGGCAGAGCTTTTATCCCTGTATGCCGAATAGAGAGGGATTTTATTTCCAGGTAGGGGGATGAGGTGAGAATCCACTGCACTGAGACACAGGGCTTCTCCATATGTCATCGCCTGTCATTTCTTTTTTTCCCAAGGGGAAAGCCAGAATTTACCCAGTTAGGTGTATGCGTCAAGTGAGAATCTAGATGCCTTGTGGATTGGTGAAATATTTCTCTCCCAGCCAGGCAAAGGATGCAGCGCCTGCCCTGCTTTCTGCCAGAGCTTTATCATTAAGTTTGGGAGGGCTTCAGCCTCAACCCTTCCTCAGAAGCCACTCTGTGCCACTGAGCTAAGCATCACAAGAAGGAAGGCCGTAGATCTCCCCCATTTAACATGATCTTTCATGCACTTTCTGTTCCTTAACCCACGGAAGGAGGTAGGGATGGAACACTATGCGCACCCCCACCTTCCTCCTTTTTCACTGCTAAAAGTGAGTATTCTGGTTGTATACGTCTAGAAGACAGCAAATGTCAATATTAGGTAAGTGTTTCCTTTATACCACTGCAATTTAGCATAAGCTGCTTGGAAACAAATGTCTTCCATAAGCACATAGTGTTTCAGTGAGTACGCAGTCAACACCACCATGAGGATTAAACAAATGTCACCTTTCCCTGGGTGCACGCGGTGACAAGCTGGAGCCTTGGAAATGGTGGCCAGCCTGGGTGAATCCTGCTCCTCGCTGGGTTCTTCTGTTGCAGCCTCTGTTCGATTGTGGAGAGTGAGAGGTGGACATTCATCCATCTCCTTCCTGGGAATAACTGCCAAGGAAGCAGCCTAACCCAGACACTGCCCGCATTCCCAGGGCGCCCAGAAACCTTTCTTTGCCCTTCTGACCTATTCCACAGCCACACGCGCGCGCGCATGCACACGCACGCACACGCACGCGCGCGCACACGCACGCACGCATGCATGGATACGCTGCTCACTGCCGAGGCCTGGCGATATCTTCAACCACTTTCCTCAAACTACCTTCTCTTCAAAGACAGGGCCACGCAGATTTACCTGAGACTGGTTTGGGGACGATATTTAAACTAAAACTGCTGGGACCTAAGTGTGTCAATCTTAGAGAAGATACGTGCACATCAGGCTGAATCATCCGAGTTGTCCGCTTCCTTGTTCCGCACTTTACACTGAATGGTTGTTGCAAGTTCAGATTCTTACCAGCTTGTGTCCACAGCACAAAGATTTGAAATCTGATACTGTGAGTTGTGGTGATGACAAGCACACGGTCCAGTTTTCCCCCCAGGGACTCTATATATTCTGGTGTTTCAGTGGACCTAGTTTGTTACTCCTTCTTTTATCTTCAATGGCACTCTGTGAACCTGAGGCTCAGCTGTTGGCCACTCAGCCAGAAGTCACTGTGGACCTACTGTGTGGTAGACACTTGCCAGGAGCTTATGATGTAGAATCATATTTCTCTTCTAGAGCTCACTGGTTAGCAAGCAGACACTGAACTAAGTTACAATACAGTGGTCTCAGAGCTGTGAGAGTGTTCTGTCACTGGCACAGCCCAGGACATCACAGAGGAGGTGACATTTGTGCTTGACTGTGAAGGATGCTTAGGGGTCCTTCAGATGAAACATGAGCCAGAGGTTTGAAGTTTTGCTTTACAAGTGCTTGCAAAGGCAGGAAAGCAGAACAGAATGTGGTGTATTCAGAAGCACTGGGTAGTACGGGTGAATTAGAGAAGCAGATGAAGAAAGTCAGGAAGGGATGGGAAGGTTTTGGTTGCAAATGGTCATGAATAGCATGATGCTTCTTTTGAGAATGGATTGAAAAAATTAGGTCAATATTTTTAAACCAAACATCTTTGGTCTGGAGATCAACGTGTTATTTATTTTTCTTGATATTCCCTGTGTTTCATGTTGGACTGAAAAAGATGGAAGGTGGAATGAAAGTAGACTCATGCTTCCTGGCTTATCTTCCTTCATAGCTGGTATATGAATGGATGGAAAAGCGAGCAGAGGAATAATACTAGGGAGCTGACCTTCACTGTTGATCTGCATTCCAGAAAGGAGGCAGGAAAAGGTATAGATAGATGAATGCTTACAAGAGGTGTGTGTATAAAGAATGATGAGAACACACTGTGCACAACCAGGGCTTTCTGTATACACTGTGGCATGTAAGTGAGGGGAGTACATCAAGGATTGGGATTTTCACGTTTCTGGGGCCCCTTGATGGCTACAGAGATGGCAGCAGCCTAACACTGAGCACTAGTAGTTAACCGGAAAGAAAGCACGTAAGCATGGGAGGAGGAAAGCAAGAGATACCAGGGGACATTTTGCTGGTGAGATCTTTCTTGTTCTCAAGAGGAAACTAAGCCATACTAGCTTGGAGATAAACAAGGAAACTAGTTAAATGATTCTACCCAAACATGTTAGAAATTATTTATAAATTGCCTGTGCCAAGTAGCCTTTCATTCAGTAGTAGAGAACATCATCAGACCTACTTGTGGGTTCTGAGCTTCAGTTTCTTTTCTCCAGGAATGGTGGGGGCTGGCAGGACAAGCTCAGGGGAAAAGCAAAGCTCCCAATTGTTCTGCAGGAAATAGACAGTAACTACTGTTCTGCAAGACTGTGGATATTTAAGTCTCGTATCTAATGCTGCTCCATTGAGCAGTCTCTTAGAGCTGAAAGTTCTGAGTAAGAATAGAATCGGGTCATCAGGAATGCAAGAGTCAATTCCTAAGAAATGGATTGAGAGTCCATATGGGTTGACATCCAAAGTGTCTCTCAACTCTGCAGTTCCCTGGATATTAACTCTCAGCAACAATCTATTTATTTTGGATAAGGTACTCCTACAAGATAGATGACGTATTCTGGATCTCTTTGCTAGTACCTTTTCATGTAGGTACCCAGAAAATTCCTTTAGTTGTTACCGGTCATGGTAGTAGTAACTATGCTTTTATCATGATAATAATTAGCATTTGTGTAAAGAATCACAAATTGCCAAGTGCAACTTTCTCAAGCAAGACCTCATTTCATCACAACAGCAGTGAGAGAAGGATGTGATGGCAAATCCCAGAGAGGTCACCTTGCTTGATTAAAGTCCTTCCCAATCTGGGTCACCATTTCATGTGCTTTGGTGTTTCTTAGGGTACTGGTAGTTCCAGCTGCTCCAGACTATCAACACTAAGCGATGCATGAGACGTTCCTAAACTGGAGCATAAGACAAGATATGTTCTTAGCGTTTGTAGGAGTTTTCAGTGACCAGACATAGAAAGGGATTTCAGGGATTCCCTATGAAAATCGGGGCGTGAAGTCCCAGAGCTGATCTTTGAACAGTAACCTGGAATGATAGCTCTATTTCTTTTTTCAGTTCAGATTCTTTCTGAGTTGAGTCCATCATCTTTCTGGCAACCAGCTTTATCTTGAGGGCTCAAAGTGTCCTGGCCACTCTGGCCTGGGGAAGTGACAGGCCACCCTTTTGTGTTGAGGAGATACTGCTTGGGTAGTTCCTTTTGTGGCTGTTCTGCTCCCCTCAGTCACACACACACATAGACACACAGACATACTCGCACATGCACAGTAGGAAGTGAAGGACTTTTCTTCTCTTAATTAGTTGATTAAAATATCCATGTCTTTTATCATCACTGGTATCTAGTACACTGTTGGGCATACAGAAGGCTATGAATAAATGTTAAAATGTTGGACTGAAATGTGAGGGATAATGAAAGTAGGAGAAGAAAATACAACCTGTGATAATCAGCACATGCAGAAATGCTGGGCGCTCCAGGCCAGAGGCAGAGGAAAGAGCCTGGCTATTTAAAGTTGGGTCTTTCCCAGTAGGAAGTTGTTCCTCTCTGAGGATGGCCTTGAATGCCCATCAGGTCGCCAGGAATGCTGCCAAGAGAAACTTCCTCTGGCAAAGCCACTCACTCCTGGGCTTCAGCGAGAAGCTACCATGCCCTTCTGTCCTTTAGTGCATGTCAGTGCCCATTTCTGTCAGTCACCTGCAAATGTCACAGGTGACTCCATTCTGTGCAGTGTGACAGTCCACCTGTCACCTTTGGCAATGCTGGGAGCTATGACAGCTTCAGAGTCACAC
>RJWM01016517.1:0-45284 GCA_004363535.1 Dasyprocta punctata
CAAGCCCCAGAAGGCCTGCAGGTGGCAAGGGACAGGCAGGGAAACACAAGAGGCAGCCAGATAAGCACCTCTCATCAGCCAAAGGGACATGTAGGGCCTAATCCAGTGTCTCCAGGGGCCCATGTTGCCTCTCCAGACCCCAGGGAGGCAGCAGCCAGGTTTCTCTCTACCCTGCACTGATGACAAGAAGGAAAGCCCAGACTGGGTCAGAGATCCTTGTCAGTTTCATTCCCTGACATGTCCTAGGCGTGCACAGCAGGAGTCCAATAAATTCTTGTTGAACTAAGAAGTGTACCTAGGCCCAAATATGATGTCAGCATCACATCTTCTTTAAATAGAGGCTGCTTTTCAGTTGGAATAAGTGACGATGTACACAGGCCTCCCACGCTACCCTGTGGTCGTGCAACCTCCGTATAAGCAGTGGGAAGGAAGGGACCAAGAGAAAGCCAACTGAATTGCAGAGGAGGAGCAAAATCTGCAAATTCACAAATGTTCTTTTAGGACAGAAAAGAATCGTGCATCTCACGCACCTTCATGTCACATTCACATCTGTGAAATGGGAGCAATTCTTGAGGAGTGTGATGAGGACTCCCCAGAACACACTCCAGCTTCTTTCCCCTTCCCAACAGTGAGGAGGGCCTGATAGCCAGGCCACGGTTGCAGGCTGCTCAAACCCCGTCAGCAATGACGCATGTGATCAACTCCTGAGGCGACTGCATCAGCCACGACTCTGGCCCTGGCTGCTGAAGGCCTCCCTGGTGCTGTGGCAGATTATTTTCCCAGAAGATTAATTTATTACCTCTTCCTGAAAGCTGTTTGTTTGGAAAAAGAACGCACAAGGGGCTCCAGGTGAGCAAGTGTTGCTAGGGGAAAAGGCCCCATAAAACAACGCCTCACCCTCACCCTCAATGCTGAGACTGCAGGACGCCGGCCCTCTCCAGCACCTGGGGGGCCGTGTGACCCATGTGGGTCGGTAAGGTTTCCCCCTCCGAACATGGAAAGGTCCTGCTAGGGCCCCAACAGGCACCCACTGGGCCATTCTGCACCCCACATGCCCCAGCCCAGCACCTGACAGAAGGCCCTTTCCCAGAGGCGATGGCTGCTGACTGTGCTGATCACGAGCACTGACTCTGCCTGCAAACTACACCTGCTTCCCAGTGTCTGTCCTAAGTTCCTGAGGGCAAAGACTCAGCTAGTCTTATTTCTGCTGTATTCCCCTGGCCCCACAAAACACCTGGCATACAGAAGGTGCCTGATACACATGTGCCACATGGAGCCGAGATTCCCCCAGGACAAGCTACAAGGGGTCCTTTGAAACTGTATACAAAACCCTCCCTGTGGGGCCTCTTGACCTCCGTGTGTGTGTGTGTGTGTGTGTGTGTGTGTGTGTGTGTATGTGTGTATGTAATGGTATTGCAGATTGAACCCTTGGCTTTCCTACTGAGCTACTTCCTCAGCCCCTTTTTTATTTACTTTTTTTGTTTTATTTTGAGACAGGTTCTTGCTAAGTCGCTAAGTTACCCAGACAGGCTCAAACTTGCAATCCTCCTGCCTCAGCCTCCCAGAGTGCTGAGATTACAGGGATGGGTCATCACGCTTGGTTACCACTTTTCTTAAGAAGACATTCACAGAGGCTCCTGAGAGATGGTGTGCACTCAGGCAGGGATTCTAGGCAAATGCTTAGTAGTCCTTCTGTATTCTGACCGCCATGGGGTGCTTCAGACAGCCCCCTTTCTGGCCTTTTTCCTATGGATAAAGCTCCACCATTCATTCTCCCTTTATTTATTCGGACTGGCCCACATTTCTAGATGCCCTCGAGGCCACCCACAAGGGGTCCTCCAGAAAGCATTCAGCAAGAGACCCTGCCCTCCTGCCACCTTCCCCTGCACCTAACCAAGTGCCCACGCACATGACCCCTCTAACTCTCTGAGTGTTTACCTTCCAGCAGTGCATAACAGAGTATAAGCTTCTTGAAGGCTGGAACTTGAGTTTTCTTCATCAAAGCGCCCTGAATACTGGGCAGGCAGCAAGTGTACTGACAGGCATTCAGAACGATCTAATAAATAACACGCTACCCAGTCCAGGCTTACTGAAGTACTGACTTTTTTGTGTGCAATAATAATACAGGGATTTTTAAATTCCCACTATCCACCACATGACAAAATCAACTATTATTACTTTCCCCAGTTCCCTCCTGGACTTTCTCCATCTGTACAGGTAATATTTTTATAGCTGTATTCCTAATATAAACACAAAGTTAGCCTCTGATGTTTCTACCCTTAACACTGTGCTTCTGAACGTGCTTTTGCGTGGGGCTGCAAGCCTGTATTCCATCCCGCAATCCTCCTTGTGGGGTTACTACAATGACCAACCTGGCACACAAAGAGTGCGCGATTCCTTTCTATCCTAAAAGAACATTTTTTTCACATAGGCAGCTTCTCTACTCCAGGTGTTAAAGCAGATTTTCCTTCTCATTTTCCAGCACATCAAAGGTCTACTTTCACGTGAAAGCACTCAGCTGAACACGTAGGCAAACAGACTACCTTCTCCCCAAAGAGGCAGCCACGGCAGGAGTCCAGCAAGTCCCTGTTCTAGAGTCAGGAACCCCCTGAAAACTGCCCAACAGGACGCTGTGCTCCTGTGATGCTGCCCTATGCCCCTCAGCCTGGGATCGCCCCTGCAGCCTGGCCCCTATTGGTTCCTCCGTCTGTACTAATCCTCCCACACACACACAGCCGGCAGCCAGTCACTGCCCTGGTGCCCATGCGTGCCCGCAACTGTCCCCAGTGCCTCCTCAAAGCCACCTCCTGGGCCAGGATCGGCTGCCACCAAACCCCTGGGGACCCTGCCTGAACTCTCCTTTATTTGCCTATGTACATTAAAAGGAACGACATGCCCACCGCCCACCATCAAGCCAGAATGAAGCCAGCTTGCTGTCCACCCAGGAGCTTCTAATAAAATAAAGGGTCAACAGGAGCGGGGCATCAGTGAGGTTCTCAGAGCATAACATGGAGAACCCAAAATCTCACAATAATGAAAATAAATCATCTGATTCTTTTCCAAGGCAAGATAGCAGCACTGGGGAGGACATGTCCTACCAAAGCAGTCACTTTTCAGTCATTGAATGTGAATGGTAATGTCTGGACCCCTTTCCCTAAAAAATAAGCAGGATTTCAACATCATTCATGGTTTGAGAAACGCAAACTAAAACCACAACAATATTCCACATGAAGGGCAAAATGTAAGTCTCACAATACCAACTACTAGTGAGAAAATGGAACAATGAAAACAACTATGCACTACTCAAGGTGTCGCCACTGTGAGAAAGACATCTTCAGAATGCAATTTCCAGGTGACTTCAAGTGGCACATGCCTGTGACTCAGCAATTCTGTTCCTACGGCAATATTCTGATACGCCTCTCCTTACACACAAGGACAGTCACGGCAGCTCCGTTTGGGTGAGCCAAAAATACAAAACCTACAATACAAATGCCCATTAAAAGGAGGAAAGGCAACCAAAGGCCTGTGCATACAGTGAACACGACACAGAACCAAAGCGACCCAGAGCACGCGCATCAATGTGCATGGACACCAGACACCACGCCCAGTGAGAAGCACTATTCTCATTTAGGAGTGAGACTCTGGTAGGTTCAGCGGGGAAGGATATTGTAAGAGGTGGGGGGGATCAATTGATTGTTGTCTGCATGAAGTGTGACCAAAACATAAAAGGAAGGTGGAGGGTGTTTCCTTGGTTTATATTTTTGTTTTTAATTACAGTAGCAGACACACTGCCATTAACCCACCTCAAAAATACAACCCCTCGCTTCCGACACATTCATCCCACGGTTCCTGCCACTTTCTGTAGCAGCTCTGAACATCTTCTTTCATGAGTGTGCTGTTGTGGCTGCTTCAATGTCCTTTATCAATTCAAAGCATTACTTTTCATGGTCATTTTGACTTTAGGAAGAGTCAGAAGTCACACCGTGACACGTTCAGTGAAAAAAGGAGATGAGGGCACACTGTTATGTTCTTATTGGACAGCAATTGCCATACACACTTTGAAATAATTCAGGACATTGAGGCAGCCACAAAAAGACACTCGTGAAAGAGGACTTCCAGTACTGCTTCAGAAAGTGGCAAGGGCCAGGCATGGTGGCACATGCCTACAGTTTCAGTACTCAGGAGGCTGAGGCAGGAGAATCACTGTGAGTTCAAGGCCACCCTGAAATGCATAGTGAAACTCTGTCTCAAAAAACAGAGAGAGAGAAAGAGAGACGGAAAGAAAGTGGCAAGAATGTTGGGCTACGTGGGTTGAAAGTGAGAGGAAATATTTTGAAGATTGAGAACAATGTAATTTTTAATTTAAATATTCATTGTATTTTTTCACACATTATACCTTATGACACAAAATATTATATATATGTAGTACTTTATACTTGTGGAAGAAACACTAAAGTCACACTCTTCTCTTCTCAGGACCATTATTCTTCCTCTGGGATCTCTTATCCTCTCAAGAAATTCACTTGTTAAGGGCTCTCAGTACTTACCACCACCTTTCTCCCTTGAGTCAAATCAAACTTCTATCAAGAAGATACAAAACCAAAAGGGAAATGAATCTATTCACATCACAAAGCAAAAACCATTGTAGAAAAATCTCTGTCTCCACACCTACCTTGCTCACTGGGGTTGTAAGCACACAGATAATACTCCTGGGACATTTTTCCTAAAGAAGAAGCTTCTCACACCCGAGCACCCCACACTGCCATGTCTCTCTCAGAGAAGAAATGGGGGCTTCCAGGAGCTTTCTAGGATCAGATAAGTTAGGAGACAGACCACGGCCACCCCAGGAGCACATCTGCTTGCAGGAAGTGCTCCGCAGGATCCCAATCTCTTTCCCTTTCTCTATTTTTTGTTTGTTTGTTCTGCTTCCTTACTGTAGATAAGCAGTTCTGCTCCACTGTGCTCTCCTACCATGATGGCTGCCTCACCACAGGCAGTGGCCAGGGACTGAAACCTCCAAAACCGTAAGCCCAAATAAACTCTTTCTCCTTATAAGTTGGATAAGTTGGTTATCTCAGGTATTTTGTTACAGTGATGGAAAGCTGACTATCACAGCTTTTTTTTTTTTTTTAAGAAACTCTTCAAAGTGCTTCACCTAATACACTCCCAGTCCTGTCTACTCAACCCAAAATGACACTGTATTATTTTCCCCTTCACTCCAGAAAGCCCTGAAAGCTACTGGTAGCCAAGTGTTGTCCAACTCCTGCTAAAAGTATTCCCCTGCACCCTGCTCCAACTCCCTTCCCTTTACCTATGTGATTTAACATAGCCATACTGCACCTAGAGACACCCCAGACCTTAGTCATCTTGAGCTCCCAAGAATCATTTTGTATGCTCCCATTCCTGTTTCCATTCAAGTCAAGCGATTTGGGATTCTGCCTCCACCTTTCCTCTCCCAACTCACTCCGTCACCAAGTACACAACGCTATCCCAGATGTTTTAATGCTGCACCTGTTCAAGGAAGTTGATGGCAGATATTCAGCAGATAAAGATGCCTCCTTTCCTCCCATGAAACAAAGCTCTGACACAAACCACCGGTGCATCTTCCTGTATTTTCTCTCCTTATCCAAGCACATGTGAATTGGATGTGTTCTGAACCAAGCCACCCGACCTTACATAATAATACAAACGATACAATGATGCTAAGCACCTTATATAATAATACAAACAATACAATGATACTACAGCAAGTTTACAAAGCACCCAGCAGTGTGCTGCTCAACACTGGGCGCAAAAAGAGAAACAGTGTCCACAGATGGAGCTGTGCAAAGGTATTTTGCAAGCTGAAAAGAGCATACTGCAAAATGACACCTATAACAGGATCTCATATAAATCATAATATATACATATTATGATTAGATATTATACATAACAGAATCTCATATAAGTCATAATATATACATATATTTGCCAAAAATTCTCTAATGTTTTATTTATGAACGTGCATTGTTTATGAAGTAGGGCTTTTTTTTTTTTTAATGAAAGAAAGAGCAAGACAAAATTCGATTCTCAGGAAGCTTCCAATCTGCCTGCTAATGTAAAGTTTGACACACATAGAAAGAAAAGAGAATAAGGTAACACTAAAAAAGTCAAGTTAACTAGTCCTTCCAGGAGCATCAGAGTACATCACAAGTTGGTAGCTGTGCATCACTAGTACTGGATGTCAGTGGCATCAGAAGGAGAGATCAGCCAAGCATGGTGGTGCAGGTCTCTAATTCTGGCACTTAGGAGGCTGAGGCAGGAGGATTGCTGTGAGTCTGAGGCTAGCATGGGCTACACAGTAAGCTCAAGGCCAGCTTAAACTACAAGGTGAGACCCTGTCTCAAAAGAAAGAGCAAGAGAGAGACAGAGAGAGAAATCAGCTGGCTACCACCAGTTTTCGGAAGGGTGTGAAGACTAAGAGAGACCTGCCAGGGAGCCGTGGGCACCAGATGGGTCCCTGGACCCCCTGTAGGCCTTTCTTTCCTAGTCACCAGAATAGGAACAAGATAATCTGTCCTTCTCACAGGTAGGTCATTTTGAAGGCACATAAACCAAGTAAGTTCAACCAAGCCAAAAAAAATACCCCAAACATTCCACTTGTTTAAATAATTCTACTCCAAAGTAATCTGAGGCTAATGGGAAAAAGGCAAAGATTAAGACAGCCCCTCATCATTCCTTTCACTCAGTTTCCCCTAATCAAACAGAAATTATGGGGCCAGAGATTTAGCTCAGTGGCACAAGCACCTGCCTCGCAAGCACAATGTCATGAGTTCGATCCCTAGTTCCAAAAAACAAAACAAAACAACAACAACAAAAAACAAAAACAAAAAACAGAAGTTAACAGTGGCTCCACGCTATTAATTTCAGACTTTATTTGGGTATTCCCACTTTGTCCACTGATATTCTTTTTCCAATCCAGGATACCGCTGAACAAAAAACTGGCTTTTAAATATGCAAATATTTTATGATTGTTCTTCCTTGCTAAGAAAATGTCCTGGAACTCTGGGCAAAAGCTTAATCCTTCTCCTTGCCATCAAAGAAGACAATCTTTGACATGATCTGTGGCCTCTGAGAGAACAGAATTTGATCCACAGGGAGATAAAAACGTAGACAATGACCAAACCTCTTAACCCTCCATAAGCAGCCACAACTCTGGCCTCTCTGCACAGCAATGAACTGGCATTTAAAAGTAATTTATGTTAATTGCAATCGGGGCATATAGGAACACTACAAAGCAAGCTGGCTTCAAACAAAAAGGCTCAAGAGAAGAGCCTAACAAAAAATTAATTTTGTAATAGACCTATTTCTATTCCAACTTGTTTTTAAATATATGTTCTGAGTCACACACCATTAACCACCTCGATTTATTAATAATCTCAGGGCAACCGACCATCTCAGATCATGCAACGATGAAATCTTGCATAAAAAAAGAAAATGAAATATCTGCACGCAAACATTAAGCAGGTAGTCAGCTGTGATGACCAGAGCAGATTATGATTTTTTTAACCAGAACACACTCTAGAGCAAACAAGAGGAAGATTTGCACGAACTGGTAACTAACTTTGTAAAGCAGATTTTTCTCCACCGAGCATGAGATTATTTTAGAAATGAGTGGTTCAAAGAAAGTTCTTTTCAATCTCTTCCTCCTCTCCACCCCCAACCCCTACAAAGGTTTACAATGGGAGGAGAAGGCCCCCATTTTCTTAAAGACCCTTCTCTTAGCCAAGGAAATGAGGGTGCTGTTTTGGCCATTTTGGAGCAAGGACCAATACTTTAGCTATAAAATCCACTTTGTAGACTGAATCAGCAAGACAGCTGTTTACACAGAAACCTTTTCCTCTCTCCTGCCAAGCCCCTCAGCGATTCATATCAGTAATAAAACACTGGCTAGAACAAAGAAAGATGGAGGTTAACAACCAGGGACAGGCAGCAGCAGCACACCCCACCACCCGAATACCACCTCTGCCTGTTTCTCCCAGTGACCCCTCTCAACCTACACCACTCATAAAAGAAAGGGGAAAACAATCATCTCCCAAAAGCTGAAAGACTTTTGTTGGAGTCCCAGAAACTGAGTCTTTGATAGGCCCTAGGCTTTGCGTTTATTCTTTTTTAGCTTGACGGCTCACCAGCACCCTTCTCTCTCACTTCCTTGCCTACTGTAAGCCGGCTCCCTAAACTGGCAGAAGGTGCGTTCCTTGTCCCGACTGACACAGACTTTGAGAGGGAAGGGGCCCAGGGGTCAGGAAGATACATGACCCTCCATCTCAGGAAGCGGGGAAGAGCACATTGCCCTCCCCCACTCCAATTTTTTCTCATTCACTCTCCAGGGCCCAAGTCAAATGTCACTTCTGCCATGACCTCAGCCCCAGCTCTCCCTAACACTGACCCCTCCGCCACTATCCTACCCACCTTCTGCACCTCTTACCTGCTGACTTCACCCCTAGCCCTGATGATTACCAGCCTTACCAAAGAGACTGCACTTTTAAAGGCAAATGAGGTCCTGTCCCCATCTCAGTAACCCTAGTGCCATGCCCTGCACCCAGCCCAGAGCAGGAGATCAACAAATGTTTGTTCAATGAATGAGCACAACTCAACTACCCCCAGAAACCACATTACCAAATGCTAATCACCACTAGCTGCATGAATAATGAATGAAGAAAGGGACTAACAAATGCTTCCTTGTTAGCCCAGTTGCCAAGCTCTCTGGGAGCACAAAGAAGGGATCAACTGACTTGTGGCTGTGGCAGGATGGTTCAAAGACGAGATGACTCGTCTTGAAGGGTGTGTGTGAGACAGGGAGGGAGGGCAGAACCACACAGGTCGGGTAGTGGCCTGGGGTGTCACCTATCAGCTTATGGACAACTGGTGTCACTTTGTCACTTCCCCTACAAGCAACCGGCCCTGGAGCTGATCTGTGTGCAGCACACTCAGAACGGTCAACAGCACGCAAAGAGGAGCCTGAGGGTAAACCCAGCTCCTCCAGCTCCCCACAACCACCCTAACAGTGCCACATCTCTACCAGCTCATCTGTAATGGCCCGGAGAGGTGCCTGCCCCTGCACCTGCTGGCACTTAAAACCAAAGCCAGATGCTCAACCAGCGCCCACTTCAGTGCTGCACCAGGCAAACAAGAAGGCAAGATTGATGATAAAGGAGGCACCGGATGGATCTCTTCCCACTCGCTAGGATAAAAAGGTCAAACGAATATTCAATTTGCTGCTGGTCCAAGCTGAATACTCCTCTACCTAGGATTCATTCTATCTGTCGAAAATAAACAAGTCCACCTCTGGAAGCCTTCCTAAAGATTATCTGCAGGGTCGCCTCCAACCCTTCACCCCCAAATCCCACCCTCTGAGAAGAAAAAGACCACAGAGATGCACAAACATGTTTGAAAGAGACCCAGGAACATTTTTAGATTTCCTGAATAAGCCTCAGGAAAAGTAAATATGCATCATCTATCTATTTTCGACATCTAACAAACTATATTCCTAGTAGAAGGGAAAAACAACCCTGACTATATACTGAGAGAATGTGGTATATATCCAGGAAAAACGTTCTGATCAGATACTTGAGCTTTGCTAACTCCGCAAATCATCAAGTTACGGTAAGGTACAGCCAAGTCCAACGGCACTCAGAGTCCACCAGCCCCACAGGCCAGGAGTTCCTCTGCTCCCGCAAGCTGCACACACTTAGATTGTATCTAAGTATGAAGCAGGATATGTTGTGTGCAGTCTCTTCCATCAATAAGGACCTGATGGCCTCTTTGTGGCCTCACCAGTGGCTGGACTCACCCTGAAAGGGGCCTGAAAGCCACAAGCACTCAATGCTGTGGACCAAACAGACTCACATTTGTTGTAACCTCACTGAGCATATACAATGAGTTCTTCGAATGTTTCCCGTTTCTCTAGATTTAGAGACCTCTACGAGAAGATGATAGCTTATTTTTTCTTTCAAAAGATCAGCTCACAATTGAAAAGGATCTTATTCTGGTAACTCTGGTACTGCGAAGAATTCTTTTCCCTTGACCTGCCTGGGTCCACAATGTCAGGGTTTTCTCTAATGGGTTTTCTTAAAAGTGGGGCACAAACGTGAGTGAGCAGGTCCATTTCTTTGTGGGCAGCTGCTGTACACTGTACTTTCTTGAGCACCTGAAGTCTTATGCCCCTGTGCCCCTCAGGCAGCACACAGGAAGGGACTCTTCCACCCATGCCAGCCCCCAAACAGCTCCTCCCCTTCTCCTGTCCCTCTGTGAAATAACCTGCTCACTACCAGGGAAACCTGGAGTAACCTACCCACATGAGACAGAGGCCTATCGCTTCAGGATTCCCTGGAAACATGGTTACAGCATGAGCGCTCCAACAACTAGAGATCCCAGGGTGAGGGACCTCACTCCCATTTTTAACAAGCACCCCAGAGTGGGGTTCTTACACCAGTCCTGGCTGGGCACGATCTTTCCAGGTGCCCCGCCCACCCTCCTGGAGTCAGCAAGTTTGAGACACATGAGATCTTAACTTTCAGCCCCTGCCTTTCATACGCACTGTGTCCCTGCTCCCCGTCCAGAACCCGTTCTCCCTCAATCCAAGACCTCAACGCTGCAAAGACTTTTCTGTCTCAAACATAAACTTGATCCTGCCCTTGCTCACCGGTCTCCGTGATTCCATAATCTCTAAGCAAAATCCCCATATCTCAGTCTTGAAATACAGAACAGTTCCTGTCCCAGCCCCATATCACCTGTCCAGTCTCTGCTTTCCTCAACCCCTTCTTCCAAAGTGCTGTCCCCCTCCTTTGTCCTGTTCTGTTCCCCAAAGGCCGTCTCAGCCTCCAGTGCACTGGACTCCCAGTCATTCTCCAAGATGCACTTTCTCTGTGACTTTGTCCCCTCCTCCCTTCTCTTGTCTCTCCCTCAGTGACATGTGCCACTGGTCTCTGGAATCATGCGCTTACACACTGGTCTTGTCCACTAGCTGCCGAGGATGGGGACGGTTTTTCTATTTCCTTTCATCGCTGTCTCCATCTCCAGATGGCTCAGGGAATCCATGGTCTCATGGTCTATCAGTAAGTCTATTCTGTAAAAGAATTGTTAGAATGGGCGGCCGGCGAGGCCGGAAGCTTGAGTTCCAAACTCCCTTGGCCCTCTCACCTGGCACTCTGAAGAGGCCTGCTCAATGGGCAGCCACTTGACTGCTGGTCACAAGAGGGACAAGGCCAGAGACACAGACTGCTCGACACAGACTGCACTGTAGGGGAAAACAATTCAAGTGTGGGCCCAGCCGACAGCGGGTCAGGTGTGTCATTCCACACATGCGAGACGCAGCAGAGCACAGCCATCTTTCAGCATCCCTTAATAGTACTAAGCAGCATGTTTAGCTGTTATTTCAATAAGCCTTATTAAGACCCAATTTTCTTGGGTCTTCTTTCAGATTCTGCAGCATTAAAAGCCTTGCTGCTTAATTACATTAGGAGCACCTGTATATATTATGTGCAATAAATCAACTTTAATTTACCACCACACAAGACTATTCATCTTCCCTGGGTTATTTATTGCTCAGTATTATTGGTGTTGAATTGTATCCTCTCTGCTGTAAGACAGAACAGTTGGGGTAAGAAAAGCCAAAGCTGTATTTCAGAATGCTCCGGGATGCTGATCACACATGTACACAGCAGAAAGAAAAAGAAACATATAAGCAAGTCTTGGCAATCTGTTCCATGCTATTTTCCTAAAACACTCCCCAAACATTTTGATATTTTCTTTTGCATGCATGTACACACACACCAGTTACCCACTGAAACGCCACGACCTGCAGAACAGGCCCCCCAGCTCTTGCCGGCAAAGTGAGAACAGGGTGTGGGGCACTGGCTTGGCCAGGAAATAGGGTGCTATGTAGGCCAGAGGAGACAATTTCGCCCTGGCCTGGCACTTTCCACAGCACTACTACCAGGATGCAGTCAGGACCTGACTAGATGGTAGTGGACTTGGCTCGCAGCCACCCAAATCTGAGCCCAGAAACAGGTGGAGTGGTCTCCCAAGTTATCTGAGGTGGAAAAGGACATTTCTCCTTCTAAGGATACTGGGACCCTCATTCTTAAGAGAATGTGGAAAATGCATGTGCAGACCCGGTGCCCCCAATGCCACCAGAGACATTAAAACACATTCCCAGTCCTACCGGGGAGACTCTGATTTCAACAAGCCCAGGGATTTCAACAGGCCCTTGGGATTTTTCTGTAAGGTGAAGTCTAAGAACCACTGTCATAAAACCTCAGAAGCAAAGCTAGCCATCCACTACAGACGAACACTACTAACAATAATATGACTAAGAGGGATTTCCTCACCCCTGCCGGACAGTAGGCTCAGCTCTTAAGGCTTCTATTAGCTACTCACAACCACTCAAAGTACATACTGTTTCTCTCAACCCCATTTTACAGACAGAAAACGGAGACATAGAGAAATTAAACCACTGGCCCAGCATCCCATCAGCCTAAGTAGCTGGACAGTGCAGTCCTTGCATCTGTGCTCTCAAACCACTAGGCCATCCTGCCTCTGCAAGACTATACTCCCCACTCCCACAGTTTCCAGCAGAACAAACCTTTTATTGTAACTAAAAAGAAGACAAAAGCACCAGGACATCACGGCTCCACCCTAGCCCATCCTTATACCAATCTGGTTCCCCTAAGTTCAGCATCCGAAGCTACTGCATGCCAACTTACTGCTGCATCAGTGCTGTCTGAGCTTTCCACTCATCGATCCTTGTTCACAAGCTCCTTGCCTCCTTGCTTACCAAAACCTAGGGAACAAGAGTGTACGGGCTCCACGGGGCCGCGGGCTGCATTCCTGCGGTAGGGGAGCCAAGTCACTGGGAGCAAAACTAACATCACTGGGTTATTTCTCAGCCCTCCTCCTCCAGGCCAAGGGAGCTGAGATGGATTTCATGGCACACAACTGACTTTTTTACAAGCACAGCAGCCACATTCAACTTTCATTGGGTAATTTACCTTTAATCAGGGCCTAGGAAAATCCCTGGTCGACCAACCCCAGCAGACAGCTCGCTCCTTCAAGGCTCATCTGACAGCCGATGGGCAGGAGGAAAAGGGAGGAGAAAGTTCTGGCAAGCAGAACCTTTTTTTTTTTTTTTTTTTTAATGAATTCATTTCAAATAAAAGTCCATTCAGGGCATGCAGAAAAGCCAGTTCCTCTGAGTGACGAATCCGTGTGTGCCGAGGATGAGAGGGCAGATCAAACGTGTGAGCTTATAACCAGCTCCTGGAGGCCCAAACACAAGACTGCCCAGAGCCCCTGAGTGCAAAGTTACCCTGCTCAAAGAAGCCCCTGGCCTGAAAGACTCCACAGAGATGCTGCGCCCTCTTTGGCCTTTTACTGAACCAACAGAGAGGACGGTAGGACCAGGGACATAAACGCAGAGCATCGGCTGGTCGCCAGGGCAGGAGGAGGTCTGGACCAGATGACTTTCCCGGCACCTTCCTGCTCCTGAATTCCACACACACTTCACTGTCTGGGTTCCAATCCCTGTGGAACAGAACCTTAGAACACACAAACCTTTCTCTCTTTCAAACACAAGCTACTTACAGGCCACAGCAATGATTCCCAACCAGGGGCAACTTCACCCCCCAGGAGACTCTCTAACTATCACAATCAGGGACAGACTACTACTGGCCTCTGGTGGGGAGAGGCCTGGGATGTTGCTAAGCATCCTACTGTACCTCCTACCTTCATCCACCCAACACATGCATGCACATCTGGCCCCAATGTCAACAGCAGCAAGGCTGAGAAACCCTGAGCTAGAAAGTAATCCAGCATTCCTCCCACTGCCTCTGTTCCGCCTCCTGCACTAAATTAAGCGATGATCAGAATCCACACCTATGCAATCCGTGGTCTGGACAGAGATCCACGCCCAGCTAGCAGCTGAGGGTCTGCCCTGCCCGCTGCCAACAGCACTCCATCCCTGGTGCACACAGCTCTCGGGGCCTGAGAAAAAGAGAGTAACTCAGAGCGTGCTCGAACCCTGTGCAGCCAACCTTGAACTCAGCAAACACTGAGGACATGGGGTTCTGCAGACAGGAAAGGAGCACCGAACCAACCTTCCAGGGCTTTGCAGCCTCACACAGTACACTGTGGCCTCCCCACCCAAGTCAGCAAAAGTAACAGCCTGGCTTAAGCCCTGGTAACTATACAGTCTCCCAACCTGTCCCAACATGAGCCTGGATCCAGACTGGCTGGACAGTCAGCGCTGACTAAGCATCAGTGGACTGCAGGCAGCGTGTTTGGTGCTGTACAGAGCATCCTATCAAGCCCACCAGGCAAGTCGGGTTCCCACAGTAACCCTGCAAGCAGGCATCCCGGACTCCTTGAGAGGCCCTCGGGTAGGGTCTTAGAATGAAGGGTTAGCAAAAAAAGGGAGGAAAAAGAAAAGAGCTTTGTGAGATGACTTAATTTGCAGAGTGCATGAATATGGAGTGAAAGGAGATACTTTTCATAACCAAGAGACTAAAAGTCTCTCTGCTGGGAAGCTGTTTCTCCCCAGGTCAGCCCCTCCACATTGTCCCAGGTCCGGGCTGTTCTCTGACCTGCGGGACCACACTCTGTAACAAGCCTAACCCAGCACAGACATTTTACTGAGCACTGCTGGGGCCTCCCCAAGCCTCCTGCTCCCCTACAAAGACACGCCTTCTCTCATTCTGTTTGTTCACTTTAAAAAATCGAGGAGGGGAGCAGGTTTGCTGGGAGGTCATTCTGCCTCAGGAAAGGAACAAATTAAAGTGAGGCCCACAGAGGACTAGCAAATACACTCTTCACCACACCCGTGACCTTGGGCCCTTTGGTTTTAGGAGGGAAAGGTCACTGGCTTGGCAGCCCCTTCTTTACTGAGGCCAGATACCAATGACTACCAATGACGTGGTCACCTCTGAGAAGCACAATTAGTAACAGTGGCTCACCTAACACTTCATTATTGGTTACCTCTTAAACACTCCAGCAATCTGTCCAATTCCTAGCAGACGGGCTGAAAACAAAAGGGATCTCAGCAGGAGGGGGAAGTCAGGCCTCGCTTATGAGCAATTAGTGAATCAATGATTCTCCCAGACACTGATTTAGACCAGCAGTTCTTATTAGAGACCCTCAACAAAAACGCAAGGACACACAGCTTCCAGGAGAAACTAAAACTTACAAAAAAACAAAACAAAACAAAAAGACCCCCACAAACCACATTTGGAGTTTGTGCCACCAAATAAACACTTAAAAAATAATAATAATGCGTGCTCAGTCTTGAAAATTTTTAAAAATCTCTTTATAAATTGTTTGCTTAGTGCTAAAAACAAGTGAAACTACAGCTCCCACATGCGATTATTCTCTAGGATCACGGAAACTGAAGAAGGAATTAGGTATGGAAGAGCAGGGGAGGGAAGGGGGAGGGGAGTAAAGTGAGGACTAAAGAGTGTCTAATCTGAACAGGGTGACCCTTCTCTTGCCCTCAGCCGAAACAGATCAGGTCCCCACTCCCACTCCAGGGTGCATGAAAAGTACTGATTCACATGACAAGAAGTCACTATCAGTATCTTTTTTTTTTTTTAATATAACCCTTCGCCCACCCAAACACCTGTTCAGGAAATCAGAACTGCATGATAAAAAGTGTTTAGGAGCCTTCTAACGGACGGACGGGTGAGAAGAAAAGAAAACATTTCTAAAAATATAATGATGCTTGCTGGGAAACCAGGGTTCCAGTGACACGGAAATTCAGAGGAATATACCTTTAAACATCCAGTTCTAGACTCCGGAATTGAAAACGGCTACTGAGAACAGAGGTTTCCCAGACACAACTGCGGGTGCCAGGGCTCCCAAAACTTTGTTTGAAGGCTGTTTGTTACACAAAGCTGCACATATTTTCCTTCTGTCTCCCTGCAAACAGCACCTCCTCACCACCGTTTCCCTCTCATTCTGAGTCCAGAGAGAAGCACAGGTAACGTGGTTTGATGTGAGAATGTTACCAAACGCAAACCAGTCTCCCAAACAGCACCATGTCCCCAGCTACTGCAAACTACTCTGTGTGTTGGGCTGGCTTGATCTTTGCCAGGTGCCTTATCAATTTGCTCTAAATGGTTAAAAACATGATGGCAAAAGAAAACAAAAGGAAAAGCTTTCTCCCAGGAGACAGAAGAACATGGGTAACCTTGAACCCCGCCCCCACCCCAATCCTGTGGCTCTTTGGCAAGGATGGTGCTGTCTCATCTAGAAAATTCTGCACCCCTCTCCCTCTGGGCACCCACTCCTCCAGGCTGTAATGACCACGTGGATGAATCCTTATCTGCAAAGGCAAGTCCGAGCAGAAGGACACAGCTTTTTTCCGAAGGTGGAAAACAAACTTCTGAAAAACTAAAGCCAATCTATGCACAGAAAGCTTCTCCCTTTTCCTCTTAGGAAGAAGCTTCCAGAAAGGGGAGGGACTGAAGAAAGAGTATATCTAAAAACTGATCACTGCTAGCCTCAGGAAATTGTTAGCAACTTGCTTTCCCAAGACAAAAAAAGACAAGAGTTCGCCCTAGCAGAGGGACACAGGGTGAACCTTTGGCCAACCTGAATTTCCGTTTTCCCATTAGCACAGATCGGATGGAGTTCAAATGGGGGGAGAGAAAGCAACACCCCCCCACCACCACCAGCAGCAAAGAGATGACATCACTAAGCATCAAGCTTCCTATCTCCATGACAACTGGAAAAAAAAAAAACCTATACTAGAAAAAACAAATCCCATCACTTAAAAACTTTCTTCTTTTAAATATCTGTCTCTTAGTTGGACATGGTGGTGCACACCTGTAATCTCAGTACTCAGGAGGCTGAAGCAGGACTGTCACAAGTTCGAGACCAGCCTAGGCTACAAAGTGAGCTCAAGGCCAACCTGAACTGCAGAGCAAGACCCTGTCTCAAAGAAAAAACAAAAAACAAAAAAACAAAACAAATCGAAAAAAACTGTCTGTTACAATAGTTCACGAAGTGTTTTTAAATGAAGTTTTATATGTCAAACCATACTTCTCCATCTCTTCCTACTTACCCCAATCACTTAAAATGAATATATTTTTCAGACTTCAAAGCAAACTATAACTGCACAGCTGTAGGGCACAAACTTGTTGAGGGAAGAAAAAAAACCACATATACACCTCTAAAATAGAAGCCGGGCGTGGTGGCGCACACCTTGAATCCCAGCACTGGGGAGGCTGAGGTAGGAGGAGCGTTGTGAGTTCGAGGCCGGCTTGGGCTACAACGGGAGTGCAAGGCCGGCCTGAGCTACATAGTGCAACCCTGCCTCAAAAAACCAGGGCTGGGAGTTTGGCTCAATGACTTAAGCGCCTGACTGGCAGGTGCGAAGTTGTGAGTTCAATCCCCGGTGCTGCAAAAAAAAAATAAATAAATAAAAAATAAAAAAATAAAATACATACATAGAGCATACAGGTTTATTTTTTGTTTGGGGTAAGACACACATCAGTTAGGAGCATGTTCTGGGCCAGCAGCTGCACTGCCAATGCCAGAGGGGGTGGGGACAAACACAGGCATGAGCTTCAAGGACAGCTGAAACAAGGGCCACCTTGGAAACTCCGCGTGGCCAGGCGCCACCCGGACAACCTTGGCGGGTGGAGGGCCTACACAGCCAACTACGATGACTCTCAGGAAAGGGGGAAAAATTCCACGTGGATGAAAAGAAACCAAGACTTGGACGCAGCGCAGCTCAGCTCAGCGGGCCCCTTATAGAATTAAAAAGGAAAATAAATCTTGAGCCTGGCCAAGCTGATGCGGAAAGTTAGAGCAACGGGCTTCCCTGTTGAGAGCCGCATCTTCCATCCTATACTTTATTCGCCTGAAGTTGGCTATTTTTCTTGGCACTCACTCCCTTTAAAGACAATTTACAGATATGTACAGATCAATAGTTTCCAGCGTGGGGGGTCTCCAGATAGGAATGCAGCCCCGCTGGGTACAGGGCAAAGGCCCCCTGTGCATCCCCCACAACCTGCCACCCTCCACTGGGAGTCTGGGACACACCTGGCCCTGGGTGCTGGGGAGGCACCACCCAAAAACGTGGCTTCTGGAAAGGGCACCGTGTCCTTTGCCATCCTGACCTCCTTGCTGGGCAGCTCTTCCCATGTGAAGAAGTTGGCTGGGATCTCATCCCACGGTCTTCTCAGGTCCTGAATCGAGTTTTGTGTTGTGCGTTCTTTCTGGTTTGAGGACTCGGAAGAGGCTATTTCTTTCCACTTTCTCTCTCTCTTTCTTTCTTTCCTTTGTATCTAAATATATTTTTACACGATCTTTACGTGGTTTCAGGCTTGGCATTCATCTGAAACACATCTATAATGGATCAGGAGCCCAAAATCTGTTTCTGATTATAAGAGACAAATCAAGGCCCCTGAAGTGGGGGGTTGGGGAAGCAGGGAGGAAAAGTTATGGGCTCTTTAAAGGGTCTGCCATACAACCCAACTTCTGGGTTCTACCCTCAAAGGAAGCACTTCAGCCCCAGGGGTTGACATTACTGACTGACCCTGGGTAGCCTCTGCTTATAAACTTCCCAACCACTCACTCCAGGGCGTTTACGAGAGGGGATTCCGCCCCTGGCCTAATAGCACTTTCTAGAAGTCTTGGTGAGTTTGAAGAGGAAAAGAAGGGAAGTGGGGAGGGGGTCCATGAGCCCCCATCACCAAAACACAAGCCCTCACACAGAGAACACAGCTGCGGGAAGATTTAAAACGTTTTATTGTTTAAAGAGTAACCAAGGGTTGCTGGACATGGCCAATTTAAAATTAAATACAACTCCTGTCACAGCCGTTTGTAGTTAAAGGTGAACATGTTATTTGAAAAGCAGAAGTATCCTGGCCAGAAAGGCTGCCACACGCTCAGGGACCCAGATGCCTCCCTAATTGCTAAAGTAGTTAGCTGGCCACCCAACTGCTCTGAACAATGAGTCCAACCCACAGATACCTTCCTCTGGGGAAAAAAAAGTCTGGCCCCATTTCCTGGCGTAAAGTAAACGCCAACGAAGTGACTAATGCCTCTTCACTGAAAGGATTCACAAGGAATATCTACCTACGTGACTTACACAAACCCAAAGAGAAAGTAAAATATTCCCCCTCTCCACCTTCTGCTTCCTCCTACCCTTACAAAACAGAGGAGAAGAGTGAGGAAGCAGGAAAATGTGGGAGATGCTGTCATAAAAAAAAAAAAAATTGATTCTGAGACCCAGACACTTATCTGACATAAAGCAACATCCCACAGTCCTGAGAGACAAGCTGGCCACACACGCTTCTTTATCGTCTCAGCAAGAAATACGGCTCAGGAGGCTCACACTAATTTTAGTATCAGATTTATTATGCAACAGTGGGCAGGAACTCCTCAGGCCTGTCCCATCTCCATGTGTAGGACTATACCTTCTGCACCGCTCCTCTGAGGGGCAGAATGGGGCTAACACGGAGATGCTGCCAGACTCTCAGTAACCCACATTGATCCTTGGAAAACACAACACTGGCTTCCAGGCTTTTTTCTATGGACTTTTTCTCTCTTTCCTTCCCTTCTTTCTTTTTCCCTTTCTTCCTCCCTCCCCTTTCTTTCTCTCTTGTGGTACTGAGGATTGAACCCACGGCCTTCACACTGAGCTCCATCTCCAGCCCTTTTATATTTTATTTTGAGACAGGGTCTCTATAAGTCACTAAATTGCCCAGACTGGGTTTGAACAGCACTCCTGCCTCAGCCTCCCAGACAGCCGGGTTAACAGGCATGTACCACCTTGCCCAGCCTCCAAGGCCTTTCAAAGCCCTCTCTGGGTGCTTCTGCCTATGAGCTCCATCTGACTACAAGACCACAACACACTTTTTGTTGGAAATGGAGCCATCGCCCCAGGTAAAGATGCGAAACCCTTGCTGGATATTGTGATGCACCCCTATAATCCCAGAATTTGGGAGACTGAGGCAGGAGGATCACTGCGAGTCTGAGGTCAGCCTGGGCTACACAGTGAGTTCAAGGCCAGGCTGAACTACATAGTGAGACCCTGTCTCAACAAAACAAAACAAAACAAAACAAAACAAAACAAAACAAATGAAACACGAAGGTCAGAAAGCAAGGGTTCACCAATATGTTTGGGAACCACACCTAAGAACGATAAGATCTAGTTTCCCTCAATAAGTGGGCAAGAAAGTCAAAGAAGGGACAAATGTTCAGTGTCAGGTCCTCAGTAGACCACTTCAACCCAAGCAGATGGAAGACACATTTTCAGCTGCTGAACAACACTCCAGCTTCTCCTTCTCCAGTGTCTGGCCATCATTTTGCCTGTGCTTGCCCCTGATTTTTCTCCAAGTTACCCCGCAGAGGAGGACTGTCACCAGCCAGCTGTGGCATTTGTCATGACTTTAGTGCATGACTGCTTTACTGCAGAAGGCCCCTTTTACACAGCAGGCCTGACAGACGTTGCCACCACCTTGGATGTCCTCACAGGATATCTCCTGTGTAGAAGCAGCTCGTGTGCCCACGGAGCGCGGCTCCCTCGTGGAAAGACTGAGACACAGTGTGCTGGAAACAAGACCCCTGAAAGCCCTCTCCAGAAACCTGGATCCTCACTCGGGCTCTGCTCAAAGGAAGAGGTAGACGAGGTGCATGAGGATGGAGTCAGCCTCCCGGAACCCAGGGACAGAGTGAGGGCAGCAATGGTAATCTGCTCAAGCAAATCAAAGGAACACAGAGACTACAAAGACAGACATGGTTAACTGTGCATCCTGCCCAGACCCGTGACAGTCTTTGGAGGGCAGTAGGCAAATAGTGTTATCAACCCACTGGACAAAGAGAAGGAAGGGCTCAGGATCAGAGCGCAGGAGGCACTGCAGACAGCAGAGGTGTGAAGAGCAGATTCTAAACCGGGGCATGGTGGCGCACACCTTTAATCCCAGCACTCGGGAGGCTGAGGTAGGTGAAGCGCTGTGAGTTCGAGGCCCGCTTGGGCTACAACGCAAGTGCAAGGCCAGCTTGAGCTACATAGTGTGACCCTGTCTCAAAAACCTAGGGCTGGGAGTTTGGCTCAGTGGCTTAAGCACCTGTCTGGCAGATGCGAGGCTGTGAGTTCAATCCCTGATGCCGCAAAAAAAAAAAAAAAAAAAAAAAAAAAGAGCAGATTCTATATTCCTTATGCTGAAAAGCCAGGGTAGCGCAGTCAGTGCAGCTGTCCATCCTCTGGAAGGGCATCATGCCAGACATGTCCAACCTGTGGTCTATGGGTTGCTTTCGTGGTCTCTCTCACTTTCTCTCTCTCTCTTTAATATGATAGAATGTTTTTAAAAAGGAAATCTTGTCACTTATATTCATTAACTATACTTAGGTATTTTATAAATGTAAGACAATTCCTCTTCACCCAGTGTGGCCCAGGCAAGCCAAAAGGAGAAGACAACTAGCCCGCCCGGTCCCCGTGGGGTGAACAAATACGCACAGCACACATCAAGCTCCAATGAGCCCTCACACACCTTGTGTGATAGAGCTAAGGCCACTTCAGGGAGAGACAGACACTTTACCAGTCTCATGCCCACACACATGACCACAGGACTCCACGGAGAACTCCCCATGGACCCTGGTCCAGGCAGAACTGACCCCAGGGTACCTGGACTTCGGAGTGCTCTTTCCTGCAACACCCATTCCATGTGACCATCTCCCTCCACAAGTGGTTCCCCATGCCCAAAGCTATAGCCGCAGAGTAGGGTTTAAAGGGAAAAATCTCAAATTTTTCTGTTCAGCTTCTTGTGTTCGTCCTATTTTATAGTTATTTAATTTATTAAATGTATATTACTTTAGTGCAGAAATACATGTATGTCATTTATAAATAAGTATATAGGGCTGAGAGTGATGGCGCATGCCTTTAATCTGAGCACTCAGGGGGCTGAGGTAGGTGGAACGTTGTGAGTTCAAGGCCGGCTTGGGCTACAACGTGAGCACAAGGCCGGCCTGAGCTACACAGTGTGACCCTGTTTCAAAAAACTAGGGCCGGGAGTTTGGCTCAGTGGCTTACGCGCCTGCCTGGCAGGGGCAAGGTTGTAAGTTCGATCCCTGGTGCCACAAAAAAAAAAAAAAAGTATATAGTACAAGCTCAACAAAGGTTTGCCCATGGAATACATCACTAAGGGAGTACAGGTGCCCGGCTGAGTGATTAAGTTTAAGGCCCCAAGCCAGGTCCACGCTTCCCGAGTGCCCACCTTGTGGAGGTGGGGCTGGGGCTCTGCCCACAAAGAGAACAAGCCAAATCTGCTTCGCACCTTGAGCACTTCCAACTCAGCTAACCAAATCCATTTCCTGCAGCTCCGAGTCTCAGATTGATCTCACATCCATCGACGGGGCTCCGGGGCTCTGTATCTCCACCCTCGAAAACTCAGCCAGGTCACCATTCCTCACGCAGATGATACTACAACTTCCTCTCTGATCCCCCACCTGCAGAGGGCTCCTCAAAGCCTTTTTCCATGGACTGTCAAGATGAACTTTTCAAAACTCAAGACTGACCATTTCTTGCTCTTCCTTAAATCTTTAAATGAGATCCCCAACTTCCTCAGGGTAAGAGTAAGCCCCGACCCCAGTCTGGCTTCTGTTCATCTCCTGCACATGCACTTCTTATCCTTTCCATTCCAGACATTGGCTTCCCCTGGCATGCAGAATGCACCCTGATCCTTCTCTCTCCAATTCTCTCCTGCATTTATACTTCAGAGTTGGCCCCAAAGTTACTTCTCCAGAACTGCTGATGCTTCCCAGGTTCCACAGGAAGCCTGGCCTCCCTGTTACACTGCCTTGAACGCCCTGCGTATCTTCATAGCATGGATGGTATTGGATAAACTGTGCAGTATGTTCTTTCATGAATACGCCCCTCCACCTGTAAACTCCCCATGGGCAGAGACTGGGCCGTCCTGGTCACAGCTGTATCACCACTTCCCAGCTTTGGGCCTGGCTCAGGACAGGAGCTCCTGACATGGCCTACATAATGAGCAAATCAATCTTTCCCTACCTCCACTCTCCCCAAGTCACACAGCCTCACTGCCTCTGGATGAGTTCCCTCATCCACAAGGGTCTCTCCTGGCTCATGAGAAAGCTCACAGGCCTCCCCTGTGAGGCCTGCTCTGTCTGTTCCGTCCTCTGCACCCCATCCGCGTCTGCATTCACATCTGCACAAGCCCGTGCTTCCCTGGTGCACACTTGCTGATTTATGCCCCTGCCTCACTGCCAGCCTAGGAGCAGCTGGAGGGCAGGCTAGTGGCTGATTCTGGATCTCTCCAGGGCCCAAGAGCATTCCGGGCAACTTTACATTTGTCAAATACAGCTATTCTTTGATATTCCCAGAGAAAATGATTCCAGGACCCTCAAGGATCTCAGAATTCAAGAATGCTCAAGTCCCTTGGCACAGTATTTGCAAATAACCTATGTTCATCCTTCGTATGTGTATCATGGTTGAGATCTATAATGTATCCCAAATCTCATGTGTGTGCATCATGGGGGCACTACACCCACCAGGGGATTCACCCACAGGTGAGCCCACTGCTGACTGCTGTTAGGAGGTAGGGCCTGGCTGGAGTGGATCACTGGGAACGTGACACAGAGGGGTGCATGCTTGCACCTAGCTCCTCCCCTCGATCTCAGCTTCCTGAAGATGAGCGGCTGTCCTCCATGAGACCCTCCCACCATGCCCTTTCTGCCTTGAAGCCAGCTCACTTTCAGTGGACTGAACCCACTGAATACTGTGAGCCAAATAAACCTCTCCTCTTTTAAGGTGTGCTGGGTACTTTGTCCCACTGACGGGAAAGCGGCCAATGCAATACTCAAACTCTCTCTGTCCAAATTACTTATAATGCCCAATACAATGCCGATGCTTCATATATATAATACTGTACTGTTTAGGGAATAAGACATGAAACAAAACAGAACTGTCCCTGTTCCATACAGGCACTTTCAGTTTTTGGCATTACTGGGGATTGAACCTGGGGCCTTCACACTGAACTACATCTCCATCCCTTTTTACTTTTTTTTTTTTTTTTTTTTTTTTTAGTTTTGAAACAGGGAAGTGACCTAATTGCCCAGGCTGGACTTAAACTTGCAATCCTCCTGCCTCAGCCTCCAAGAGTGCTGGGAGTACAGGCATACACCACCACATCTGGCTTCAGACACAATTTTAAATCCATTTGGTCAAATTCTCAGACTCAGAACCCATGGGGGCCAAGGGCCAACTGTGCGCAGTACAGTTGCCTCCTTTGCCCGTTTCCCCTTTCTCCCTTCCCCACAGCTCCTTTCCAACACACTCCTTCTTTTCACAGTTTCTTCTGGAGGGTGACAGTCACAGTGTGACAACAGCGAGCGCTCTGAACCTTCCTAACTACAGTGCCCTCGCAGGCCTGTCCCATAACCTGAAGCTGGGTATGGCTGATAGAAGCTGCCATCCCCACTGGCTGGCCACCACGCCATGGCAGCAGCAGCACAGCCCTGCCCTGGGTTCAGATAGCTCCTGCAGTGCACACGAGCCATAACGAACAGGTGCCAGTACCGCCTCAAAACCAGCTCACCAACAGGCAGGCAGACTTGGTGGGAGAGAAAGCGATAAAAAGGCAGAACTGTCTGCCCAGCCCAAGAAGAACACTCTGCGACAGCAAACAGCCTTTGATCAGCTCTGCCTCAGTCAAGCAAGGTTTCTGAATGTCACGTAGTACCAGGTATGGGTCGCTGTGCCACCTGGGCACGGAACCTCCTCTTCTCTTCTCCTTTCTCCACAGTGGACTGGAGAAGATGTCACACAAGGGGATCCCCAGGCCCCATCCCCGGAAGCCAGGTGGTGCCAGGGCAGCAGTCATGGTAGAAATGCTAGGACTCTCCGGTCAGCCACCCCCATCACTGCCCTGAATCAGAAAGGCAATCTACAAAGCTCACGTTTTCTTGATGTGGCCCCACTGGTCACAATGCTGTGTTGCCCCCGTGTATAACCACTTGCTACAGGAGGCCCATCTCAGGGTTATCTTACAACAGTCCTGGAGGGTGGCAGATACCAGTACTCTACCACCCCATTTTATAGACTGAGCAATTGAAAACTAGCACAGGTAAGTGAACTCCCCAAGGTTACCCAGCTAGGAAATTCCTAGCCCAGAAGGAAATATTAAACCTGCCGGCCTCCTAAGCTCATTCCCTTAATCCTCAAGTATGCTGCTTCCCACCACCTGCCCTCATTCTTCCTCAATCTGCACTTGGGGAAACCAAGGCATCAAATTGCAAGCAATCTGCCCAAGCTCATGTTTAGCAAGTCTCTCTTGCCATGCTTGGAACATTCACACTTCCAGTTAACCATCCTCCTGCCCACCCCAAACCACATGCCCTCATCCCCCACAAAAAACCCACCCCAAACCTACAGGCCACAGAAGAAAACTCCCTGATGCAACCCCACCGGAAAAAAGCAGGTATCCCCTCTCTCTGGCCTCTCTCCACTCATTCATTATACAGTAAGGCTCACTGGTTCTCTCTGTCCTTGTCCTTTCTGCCACCCTCTCCTAAAAGACCGAGTCAGCACTGGTAAGACTTGGAAGCAAGGACCTTGAGCCTCAGCACAAAATGAGGCGCCTCTCTGTTACCTGGCAGTTGAAAGGGACTTGCCTCACAGACAGTCAAGTGTCACCCAATTTGGAAACTATGGGGAAATGAGTCATGCCTCTTTCAGGAAGCTGGCAAGATGACCTCCGGTTACAGAAAAAGAAACTGAGGCAAACAGCTGCGGTGCCCAGCTGGGAAATGTAGCAGCTCAAGACCGAGATCAGGCCCTGCTCTCTGGCCTTGTTCCCCTCCAGGTCCAGGGAAATCTGGCCCAATGCTTCAGCAGTCTACCATTCATCACCCTCTCTCTCTCTCTTCGCACATTTCTAAACCCAGAAACTTTCACCAAAAAAAAGCAGGGACAAGCAAAAGGAGCCACATTTGTCATGACAGTTGAAGCTCCCTCATCAAGAAACCAAGGTCTAACCCAGCTCCTAATTAATATTAACCCTCCAAATCAGAGTCATGCTCAGAAAATCTTGGATGAAGAGACACAGGGCGGGAGGGGAGTCTCCAATTTTCTTTTTACTTCATCTGGAAAATTAAGAGCACCGCTGATTTGAACAAGAAATCATCAAGGAAAGTAATCACAACTCCACAAGGCCCGTAACTCGGTGGACCTGGCGGTGAAACCTGCCACTTTCAGACTCGGGGAAATTAAAATAATTGTGTCAGGAATAGCAATGATAGACTGGGTTTGTCTCTCCTCCTTCATCCTTAGAAAACATAAAAGCCCCTATAGAAGTCTGGGAAGGAGATCAGGCAAGAGATTTTCCTTACTCATCAAAATAAACTTGTGGAACGGCTCAGGACTTCCCCAAAATGTGCTCCCCAAGACAATACAGGACAACAAAGAGAGTGACGAATGCAGAGAGCGGAAGGAGGGAAAAGCTCCTGGACTTATTTGCAGTTTCTGCATTAATTACAATAAACTACTTCATAGCCTAGCGACCACTTAATGGAGCAGCAAATATGGCTTTTTCCCTATAATTAGTCAATGTAATCTGCCACTACTTCCCTCCTCCTGACCACCCCATTCTCCTTCCCCTTCCACCCTCCATAGTTTAATACCCACATACACCCCATTCTCTGCCACAGGTTCACTTGTAATCAAAATCTTGTCCCCTCCATTCACTGGTGACACCTGGGAAACTCCATCCAGTGGACAGGCCTGATTTGGACAAGAAGAAGGCAATATGGACCTGCAACCTGGGGACACCCTAAGGCATCAGAGGATGAATAGAAAGGAGGCCTGAGGTTCAGAATGTCCCAAGCTGAGAGCTGGATACTATGGTCACTTCCTGGAGCTCTGCCAAGCTCACTCCCACTCACATGCAGACTCACAGATCCGCAGATCAAAACCTAATGTCCCATACCCCACCCCAACACCCTCTTCCTCCTTCTTGCCTGTCCTTACTCACAGACAGGGTTTTCATTTCCCTGAGGTTACCCCTTCCTTCCAGGCATTCCCCAGCCTTTTTCTTCCTATCCAGCCCTGAGCATCCAGCTTCCAAAGGAGCCAAGCATCGTCCAAGGCTGTGGACACCACCTTAGTAAGGAGACAGCCCCTTCTTGAGTAGATTACGAATATGCAACACCTCTCTGAGGTCTGTGTTTTGATACTCTGCTCTCTCACTAACTGCAGATATTTTCATCAGCATCAAGGGCAGATGAACACTTTGGATCTTTTCCATTTTCAAGATTGCCTTAAAATATTCTTTTTGTTCCTAGTTGTGGCGGTACACACAAGTTCAAGGTCAGCCTGGGCAACCTGGCAATTTAGTGAGACCCTGTCTTAAAATTAAAAAAAAAAATTTTTTTTTTTAAGGAATTGGGGATGTAGCTCCGTACAAAAGCCACAGGTTCAATCCCCGGTACCAAAAAAAAAAAAAAAAAAAAATCTTTTCTGATTATAGGGCCAAGACATTTTCTAGATATCAATTAATTGTACACCAGATACTTGTTTAGACTGTCTCACTGAACCTCCACAATTCTGTTGGCCTTATTTTTTAAGAGCAGAATTGAAGCTCAGAAAGATCTAGACCTTTCCTAAGGGCACAGAGTTAATGACAGCACCAAGTTTCAAACTAGGTCCCCCTGAGTCCAAGGCCTGAGCTCCCAAAAAATACCACACCCTCTCATTGAATCCAAAATACACTCCCATCCTGCCCAAGTCATACACAGTTACATGCATACACACACACTGGTGTGTATAGATGTATTTTATGTATTTCTCAAATATTATATTAAAAATATGTTCAGCAGTAGACTGCAGCACTCACAATACAGACACACAGACATCCTTTAGCCAAACTTGCTGCAAGACACACCCCTGTTAACAACACTGTAACTCACACCTGCACTGCACACCGCTTCTCTTCCATACCAGAGTTTGAAGCATTTTATGATGTTCACTAAATTTTAGAACGATCCTGGGAAGGAGACAAGACACATTCTGTCCATTTTGCAGATGACCAACAAAGGCACAGAATCCTTAGAGCCAACCTGCTGCAGGCCACAAGGCTGGTAGGCAACACAGCACGAGTTCAAACGCAGGGAGCCTGCTTCTAAAGTCCACTAAGCCGTAACAGCTTGATGGGAAGGACGCATAATCAAGTCTGGGATTAACACATAGAGTGAGGGGACAGGCCGGTATCAGGCTTCTATGTGGAGCTTTATTTTCCCATATTCTCAGGCCCCAACCTGTACAACACCGAGTCATTCACAAGCTGGTTTCGTGAGTTCCCTGTTACACACAATTGTTCCATTCAATCACTCCTGTCAATATCAGAGCTCAGAAGGCCAGAGGAGTCATCTCCAGGCAGCTCTCTAAACCTCTGACCAGGAAGGAGCTGTCCGAAGATGCTTGAATTCCGACCCACAGATCATTTCTCCGACACTTGGGGGATTTTGCCTAGGTAGCCCTGAAAACATGGCCATTTCCCATGAACACAATAAGGCCTTCTCTGGGGAGGCCCGGGAGATCTCATATCCTCCCTCAATCATCTCCTTGCAGCTTTAGGAAGCGCTCAGGTGACTGTCTCCATGATACCCTCCACTCCAGCCACTAGGGTCATGCGGAAGAGGAATGCTCCGGCTTTGGGCAAACAGGCTGATGGGGTGATAAAGGCAATCACGACACGCTAACGTGGCGGTGTGCCAAATGCAAGCTGCCCAGGCAGGACTTGTGCTCTGAAGAACTTTAATTGAATTCTTTCAGCAAGTGCAGCAAAAAAATTCATGAGGCTGTCCCACCACCACCACCATCACCACCACTAACACCACCACCACGGCCACCACTCCCACAATGTCGGTCAGCTCTACAGTTGTGTGGAACCAGTGAAAAATCATTTTTAACAAGGACAGGGGACATGCATGGACACTAACCCGAACATCGTGTACTGCAGGGGAAAACAATGATCAGATCCAAGGATTTTTATTTTCAAAGTGATCTGAGTAAGGCATTCTGCCATAATCAGCTTTACTACCCCTATTAGTACAGGAAAACAAGTTCTGAACCTGGCTCCCTAGTGAAAAATGCAAAATTTGTATAATTAAAATTATACTTGTGAAATTCAAACACACTTTAATTTCCTAAGGGCCCCCTAATCAAGTCAGAAGTTCTTACTAAAACCAATTATCTGCTTTGAAAACAGGAGAGGAAATGTATACATGCAGCGGTCTTGCAGAGATCCACAATTCAATTTTTTCCTAGGTCTCAGTATCCTAATTTGATCCTTTTTCCCTAGGCAGATGAAGACTGTGAACCCACAGGTTGGTTTTTATTGTGAGCATTACCTATGTGTACGCAGAAACACTTGTGTATGTTTGCTTGCCTCTAGCTACAAAAATGACATATCTGAGAGTTACCTCAGAGGGAACTGCATTGAAAGGTATAAAAACCGGCTGCTTCAGCGAACACACACTGTGTGTCCACCCACCCACCACACCCCAGGCCCCAGCTGGCTTTTTTTCTTAAGATCTCACAGAGCTTTCTCAAACACTAGCCCACTACCCTGTAGACTGTTGATCCAATGACACGGTGTGGAAGCAGAGGAAGGTACCAGCTTCCTTCTGAAGTGGGAGGACCACAGAGCCAGGGACTCTCGGGGGTTGTCCAGGAAGTTAGCAACACTCAAGCTTCTCAACTCCTCACCAGGCAAGCTACCCGAAATGCTGCGCCTGCCCTGGAGTCACTGCAATTCTTGCACAGAAGGGACATGGAAATACAGAATACTCTCCAAGACACTAAAATATTTAAGAAGTAATTGTACCACCAATACAAAGAAAGTGTTATCAGGATTAAAAAAAAAAAGCTTTACACCAACAGGTTTTCTTTCTCTTCTTCTCTGCCTGGACTCCATTTCAGAAATGAAAATATTGACTTCTCACACTCTTGCCCTGGAGTTCACAGTGAGGCCGTTCCAGCTAGGATGCTGGCCCCACACACCCACTACTTGGGCTCCAGCAGGCACCCAGAAAGTAAAACAAAAAGGCCTCCCAGTTTAAATCGTGACAGCAGGAGGAAACAGAGGACACAAAGCGTCATACATGGACTGTCCAGGGTGGAGAGGCCAGTGTTAAAACTTTCTTGTGAAGACGCAGGAGACAAGGCGTGCGCGTGCACGAGCACACGCCCCGCCCACGCGCGCACGCGGGAGGAGATGCATTCAGCCGGGAGCCAGTCATGGGAACTGCGACTTGGCTGCTTCCTTGCCTCCCTCCCACCCGAGCGGTCACCTCATTAATGTCACTCAGCATCACATTTTGCTACACTAGGCCTTTCTGCGCTCTGTTCCCGTAGGCAGCCCGAGAGCCGGCTTCCATTGTGAACTTCTGTTCTTTGGGAAACTATCAAAAGCTTTGATTGGAGAAAAGAAAAAACTCTTACAGGGCCTCCCTTCTCACTCTTCCCCCTCCTCTGCTGCGTTCTCTTTGGTGCTTTATTCAACCACACTACACACACAAATCATGCTCTGAAAGTCGTTTACAATGTGTCAGCGTTAGAGAAAAAAAAAAAAAAGATTGCAATAGCCGTCTATTTGCAAATGCCCAAAGAGAATAATTCATTCTGGTGGAGGATATGGATGAAGCCCTCAATACATTCCTACTCTGCTTCCTGCCCTTCAAAACAATAAAAATGTAAAAACCCAGACGAAAGAAGGCCTGAGGTGGCAGCAACAGAATCTCTTGACCCCCAAGGAATTTATTCTCCTGGATCTTCCAAAGTACTTTCACCAGAATGCATCATCAAGACCATTTTATTAGATTTTTCTAAACCCTTGAAATTGTCACATAATTGAAACAGAAACAGCAATTTAGAGCTCTGAATGGATTTCTTAAAGAGAAGAAGGAGCTTACCCAGCAACACCCCCGCCCCTTGCCTTCTCTTGCCCCTAACCTAAATTTAAGGCCCTTTGCACACAAAACCCTATTTATCTTTTAAATCCTCTCCTGCCATAAAAGTTACACATTCCCCTAATGCCTTAGATTTCAGGACATTTGGGAGAAACTCGTCCCAGACAACAGGCTAAAAAAAGAATCCATTAGCATTAACTTGCCTGTCACAGCCAGTGACAAATAAATGAATGTGATGCTTTCAGACCAGTCATTGGTAGAACTACCCCCAGGCAGATAAAGACCAGGACTAGGAGAGGGAAGGCTCTGAAGGAGACCTCTCACACAGCAGGGTCTCAGCTCTTCCCTAGCTGCTTCCCAGGACTTTACTCTCAGAAGCAGCAAAAAACACAGGCACCCGATAGATACAGAAAGGGAAATGAATTCTGAACGCCTGTGGAGCATACCTGAGATAAAGGGTACAGGCTATCTCGACTCCAGAGCCAGGACCTCATGAGGAGGCCAGGCCACCAACACAGAATTGTCCATCTTGGTGTGTTGCTCCATCCATCACCAAGAGAAAAGAGCAACAGTACCAGTCAACCCACGGGCTGCCAAGTAAGGTCTTCATACGACGTGAGCAGTGCCACCTTTGGGGACAGTTACAGATGACTGACTGCTTATACTGCACCCACCCTGTGCGGCCGCTCAGAGACGCACCATCTCATTTGATCTCCTTAAACGATTTTATGATGGAGGTACCGTGGATAACCCCGTTGATAAAAATGGGGACACCAAACCATTAAATGACTTTGTAGGATATCCCATGGCTGTTTAAGAGTCACTGTCACTTCCATAGACAATGGAAAGTAACCTGAAGCTTCTTGGGCAGAAGGAATTCTGTTCCTTGGCCTGAGCATTTTCTACTGGTCAGGCAAAGTGGAAGAACCTAATCCTACCTATTCAGGTTGGATGTACTAAGGGTTTGGTTGGTGGTCAGAAAAACAAGGGAGACCTTGGGATTCAGAGAGCCCAAGGGTCAATCCTACCCTTACTAGTTCTGTGGCCTTGGGAAAACTGTTTACCTTTTCCTTTCTCAGTTTACCATCTGTCACGTGGAGATCACACCAACAACAGCAAAGTTCATCATAAGGATTAAATTAAAGGAGATTATGAATACGGAGGCTTAGTGCTGGGCCTATAACATCCTCATAGCCACTGTTTTGAAACAAGATTTCTCTTTTTCATTACTTAAAGTCTGAGATTTAAATTAAAATATATAGCAGCCAGGCACCTATCCTTAGAACAACTTTCCGATGGCTTAGAAGCTTGGTACTACCTATCCTTGAAAGACAGGGAGAACAGGGGATACCCTAGTATACAAAGGGCTCAGTGAGACACCCATCCCATCTGGACCAACCATCCTAAACCACTACTACAACATACAACAGGGTCCACCCCTCATACCACACATGAAAAACACATCATGATTCCAAAAATGCCTGTTCCTCATACCCAGCCACCACAGTCCAAAGGCAAAGCCCAAGCAGATGCTACCTGTGAAGTCACAGGTCAAGCTGCTCCAAGCAAAAGGACATCACTGTTGCATAAGGAATCTGAGATTTCTACATAAGTAGAAATAACATCTCGTCGTCTACACATGGTGAAGTCATGGTCACAGCTTAGACAAGGACAAATATGCAGAGGTCTTTGGAATTTTGTCTACACTGTGGTTCCTCGTTAAGAAAGAAAAGAAAGGAAGAAAAGAAGGTGGAAACAGGAGAATAACAGAGCTCTTTGTAAGCTGCCACATACCCCAGAGATCAGGAGTAACTGCCAAGAGCATCGCTCCTTAAGAAGGGTCTCTCACCAGAGAGAACACAGTCTGAATTTTAAGTTGAAGCCCCAGGTCCAAGCTGGGAAGTTTGCCCCAAAACTCTATCAGCTATGGTCCCATCTATGACCTTAGCTTCTTAGAGGCCCAAAAGAGCTCACAGCATCCCACAGAGCACCCCTCAGGAGCCTGCACACATATAACAGACTCCCAGCCCCTGCCAAACAAAGCCCAAATTTGTCTGCTCTGCCTGGCAGCAAAGCCTTTCCACAACCTGGCCCCGATGAACTTTCTAAGCCTCACCCCAGACCACGCTGCCACATGTGCCCTTCACTTGACCGTGTCTAGTTCCTGGCAGGAAGAAAGAGCCGCATTCTTGCCATTCCTCCTTCTAGCTGCTCATCAGAACAGAGACCACCTCCTCCAAGAAGCTTAGATCTTCTTTCTTCTCCTCTCATGCTTCACTGTTTATTGCATTCTTGCCTTGGGCACAGGTGGCCCCCTCCTCCCAACCTGCAGCAAACTGAACTCAACCACTGTGTCTCCTGTGTCACTTTTCATTCATTCTAACTGAAAGTCAGTGACTTGCAAAGGTGCTAGTGCGAGAGCTAAGAGGTATTTTTCCTTAATCAGTAAAATATGCTTGTGCCCTCAGAATTTACTGCCCAAGGGAGGTGATACGGTATGGACCTGAACACCATAAAACTCGACAAAATACCTAACAGGGCCCCAGTGCTGAGCAGGAACCTGGTAAATAATTACTGAGCTACAGAAAGTGGGAACTGAATGGACTGGGAGAGACAGTCCCTGCCACCCCGACCATCACTCTGACCGGCTTCGGGGTTCACATCTGACAGCAGGTGCTTCACCCACCTGTTGGCTCTGTGCTTATGTTCACGCCACAGTGAGAGCTCCATACATCCAGGGGCAATGTCCTCTTCTCCACGCTTTCCCCGGAGCCCATCTGATGTGCAGTATACAGCTGGTACTCAATAATGTTCAGTGAATAAATGAATGACTGAATGAGTGAATGCTCGGCACAACCCCTAATGGATACAGGGGCTTGGTCTTCAAGTTTTTGCTGATTTATTATTACTGGAAGAGCGATGACCACAAAGAAAGATAAAGCAGTGCGGAAATCTAGAGAAAAAAGTGTCACAGTCATATGCTGCATACTAAATCTTCCAGTCAACAACAGGACCACATCACCTGGTGACATCTTGGCCATCTCAGACTGTGTAAGCACAGTGCACACTATTGGGTTTGAGGGACACAACCATGTAACCACAGCTCTTGCAGCAGGTGGACCTGTCATTAAGCAACACAGGTCCATGCTTCTGACTGGGAACAGGGATGCCTTAAGCTGGCCTTTGAAGGAGGAGACCACTGCATACACCAGAAAGAAGGGCTCAAGGAGACGAGAAGTCACACAAGAGTGGAAAGAAGAGAGATGAGAGATAAGCTGGAAAGAGTCCCCCACAGATCTTGAAAAACCTTGAACATGAAGCTAAGGCATTTCATCTAAGTTCAGCAGGCACCAGAAAGCACTGGGGCTTTAGTGAACCCCTGCAAAGGTGAGTCTGCGCATAGATCAGGCTATGAGTAAGGGTTACCGGAGCTCCTGTCAAACACACCAAACCCAGCAAGAGGAGGGAGCTGGTGAACCGCATCTCCCTAGGCAGTGCCTTGGAGATGCTGGCTGAAGAATGTCCAGGTTTAAAAATCTACAATAGGACAGGAAGAGAACACACTGCTGTGCCTCGAGGGACCCGAGATGGTCAGCGGCTTCTGCAGAGACTGCGTCCTCCTCCCCACTTCTTGGAGACACAGACAGCTCACCTGTCTGCCAAAAATATTCTGACATGGAACATGGGAGCTTCACCATCTTCGCAGGCTGACCTGAACAATGGAATACGAGCACGGGAGGAAAGGCGAAATCCAGCGCGAGGACATTTGTAGGACAAGGTGCCCCTCCTCCTCGAGCCGACACCTGCTACTGTGACTTGGAACACAGGAAGGAGCAGCACTCTCCTGTGAGAAAGAAGCTAAGCCACTAATCCTCCCAGGTTCTTGCTGGTGTGGCAAAGGGCCACAGACAGGACACACCACCACGTCCTCACGCGAATGAGGAAACCCACCAGCAGGCCGGTTAAGCGTGCCGCCAAGGTGACAGCTGCTGATCAGTCAAGATGGCAAGATGCAACAGTGACCCGACCCACCGCAGCAAGGGGAGGCCACATGCCGGAAGCTCACCCTTCGCCCTTGAGAAGCTGCCAAGAAACCGCTCCCCCGGAACGGGAGGTGCATGTGCAAACGCTCAGGCTGCCTTTGCACCCGTCTGGGCACATGCTTAGCAAAGAACCTTCCAGGGCCCTGACGCCTGTCAAAGGATGAGACACGAACAGCAACACCTGGCTTCTAGTTCAACCCTTCCACAGCTTCACTGTTCCGGTGACCTGAAGCAGCCAACATAATGTGACCGGCTGGCAGATCCCTCCACTGGGAAAAAAGCAGGCTGGATTCGATGCATTCATTTAACTACTCAACGCTGACCATCGACAGCTCCCTGCTGCCAAGAGGATTATGTTCATTCCAGTGACAATTTTTCTGAGGTCATTTCATCATTGTAATCTGTTTATTCTATTAAAATCATTCTATAGTATCAGTAGACATTCACTGTGTTCTACTTTTGTTTGTACATGGTTGCCAGTGAAGAATTTTGCATTCATGTTCAAAATAATTCCATGTGGTGAACACTAGCTTTTTTTTTTTGGAAGGGGGTGAGATTGGGATTTGAACCCGGGCCTTCATAATAAGCTATATCTCCAGCCCTTTTTAAATTTTTTCTTTGAACATAATGTCTCCCTAAGTCTCCAAGTTGTCCAGGCTGTACACAAATTTGTAATCCTCCTACCTCAGCCTCCCAGAGCGCTGGAATTATAGGCATGTGCCACTATGCCCAGTTTGGTATATTTTTTACAGAGGACAAAATGGAGACTTGGACGGGCTTACGTGACTTGCCAATGGTCACCCAGCTATGACTAAAGGTAACTGGAAAAGCATTAATAAATGATATCTCTGGATAAACAGGTGAGGTTCTGGCCTTTAAAGCTTAAGAAAGCACAATGTATACCCATGGATTAAAATGCAAACGGTATTCTATTACTAGGCACAACACTATTTTCATTCACCCATTCAAAATAAATTCAAAAATTAAAAATAGAACTTAAAAAGAGGGAAATGACAATTGGGAAGAGTGAGGATGCATTGTTACACACAAGGATAGTTAGGACGGGCAGGGAGTTACACCAGTCTCCACTCTCGCCCAAAGGTGTTAAGGAGTCTCCTGTTCCTCCACACACGAGACAGAAGCCACAAACTCAAGCAACGGCCTTCCAAGCAACACCACTTCAGCCCAGGGGGCACAAAGACAGAACGTGGCATGATTGATTGCCATCACCCTCATTTCTCCAACGGCTTCAAATTAAGTCATTTCTCAGAGTGGCATGGCCATTTAATTTTTTAGAAGATGGGAGGAAGTGCTCCTACATATTTCGTAAAATGAAATAATCACCCGGAGAAACAGGGAGAGATGGGATGAACCCATCTTCTTTTCCTGGGTCAAAATGGACTTGACTAATTAACAGTCACTGGTCTCCAAAGAGTTGTCCCTTGACTAGTTAATAAGGGCCCCATTATACTTCACTTGAGATACACTCATTTACATCGCAAAGGGGGCACAGATGAACTGCAGGATTCCAAACTCTTTCCTGGGTCACTCATTAAAATTATGGTCAGAACGGATTTTTATTTACACGATACATGAAAGAATATTGTGACAGGACTAATATGAAACCTGCTCTTCACTGCCACAGATTTTCTTGCATCTTGAATTACAGTTTCTCTCCACTAGTCTTGTTTTAACACCTCCACGGAATAGTTCTCTGGCGAGTGTTACTGAGGAGGGAGAGCCAGAAAGCAGAGAAATGAATTTTAACTAAGACACAAGCTGACATATCATTTACAAGATCCTCACCCAGCCCCGGAGAGGAGGGAAGCGGTTCACCCCTTCTCCTGCCACTGAGTGCCTAATATAGACCTGGAGAAGTTTTATGGACAGAAGATAATCAATAAATAAGATTTCCCTGCAAGTTCTATATTCTTGCCAGCTGGGCTGTGGTCCCCCCACAGTAACGTCAGTCTGCAACTCGGGAGGGCAGGCTCGAATACTGTTGGAAAATAACCTTTGACAGAGAAGGCCCTTTCTCCTTATCCTGCTCCAATCCCAACCACCGCACACCTAAACAAGTTGCAGGTTGCCCCACTGGGGCAGAACAATCTCAGAACCATCTAACAGGATGTCCCAAGGGGTCAGATGGAGAGATAGTACAGTGTCACACAGTCGGGTGACATCACGGCACAGTGGGACCTCGGTCTGGATCCTCTGGCTGGCATCTGCTCTATACAGCCTGCTGATGTCAGGGAGCCCATTGCCTTCTCCGTAACACAGGGGTGCTGCCCAGCAGCAACCCCACACGACAGACCCTCAACATGGGTCCAGTTCTGAAGCCAGTCTCCTGCATCACTTCTCAACATACCAGTGCCTCAGTTTCCTCATTTACACAACGAAAACAGTACTAGTACCTCATAAGGCCCTAGTGAAGACTAAAAGGGTCAGGACACATACAGTGCCTCCAAGAGTGCCTAGCACGAGCCATAAGTTAGTATCATTCTGTGGAGGATGGTGGGTATGGCAGTCAAACCCAGAAGTACTCTACCACTGAGCTGTCTCCAGTCCCTTCTATTATTTTTTTCTTTTGAGACAGGATCTTGCACTAAGTTGCCCAGGTGAGATTTGAACTTACAATTTTCCTGCCTCAGTCTCCCAAAGTGTTGGGATTATAGCTGTGCATTCGTACTCCATCTCTCACAGGATTGGTGTGGGTACCTAACAAAAACTAATAGTAAAAATAGTGGGGAACACTTACATGGCATTGCCAAGGTCTAGGCCTTTTCTGAAAGCACATTACTTTTATTTAATCTGCAGAAAAGTCCTACAAAAGGCAGAGGAAATGAGGTTCAGGGACACTAGATTTTTTTTGTTTTTTCCAAATTCATACAGCTAACTAGGGGTGCAGCCAGTGTCTGATGCCTGGCTGTCAAGTTTGCAAACCACCATTCTAAAAACCAACAATAATGATGGTGATGATAAGCTGTGAGGCTCTGGCATGGACCGTGCCCAAAACCAGGGACCGTGCCCAAAACCCTCTGAGGCAGCGGCTGCTAGCACTCCGGTTTTACAGATGAGAAGACAGACAGAGCTGGGATTCAGGTGGAGACAGCACACAGCAAAGTCCTTTGGAAAGTGACCTCTGCCATAAAAACTAGGGTATTATTATTAAATCCTTAGAATTCCAAGGAAACATGCTCCCCCAACTGGTTTGATATTAACATCTGAAACATCTAAAGTCTGCTACATAACATCCCAGATTGAGGGTTTAGGGATATGTACACTTTTCCAAGCTGGACAGTCTATCTTGTTTTCAAGTTGAATGTATCACTGAGAAACAAACCATGGAGTATATTAAAATAAAAAGTTGCCTTCCTAGTTTGAAACAAGAAAAAAGCTCTGGGTTGGGAGTAGACAACAAAGGGGAGGAGACAAGGGGCCAAACCCAAACTAAGACAAGGATTTTTTTCCAGGTTCCCCCTAGTCTAGGGTGATCTAATCTAATTTCTGAGTGGTCAAGTGACTAACCTGGAAATTTGAAGATTCACGCTTAGGAAAGAAATAACAATTCCGCCAAACCCAGGAAATACTGCTACTTTTGGAAAGCCTTTCTGAAATGCGAAGGCTCACACACAGATCGGAGAGCCACTAAAACAGGACAATCCCAAAGTCTGTGCTACTACAGAAGTAATCTAACCTGTTTAGTGCATTAATTCCTATCATCTGTTTAAGCATTAGGGGGGAAAATGCCTAAGAAAATATGTCATTGTATTTGTCTAAGGAATTGTGGTTCCATCCTTTAAAAAGAAGAGAAAGAATCACTCAATCGCATGGCAGGTCCCAGACCTGAAATTCTCAAAATACCATCCACAACAGCCAACTTTTTTTTTGCTAATGTGCAAATAACCATTTCCCTTCACACAGTCAGAAGGTTCCGCTCTCTTCTGCTGAAAGAAACTGAATTTGCTAAAGCCACAGTCCTTTCCTTTTATGCCCTACAATCAGAAGCTTCAACTTTCCCCTTTCCCAAGAGTGTCAAGGCCACAGGATACAGAAAAGTACTTCTTCCAATGTTATTCACGGAGGAAAAAAAGCCATCCTAAAAAGTGCACACTGGGCATATATGCCATACGCCCTTCCGACTTAACTGCAGATTCGTGCAGCTGTGATCTCATCGCCGCACCTGGCAGGCCCTGTGAAAGGCATGTTTGGTACACGCAGCGAGGACAGTGCAAGGCTGCCTTGACCCCTTCAGGGAGTCAGTTCTGCAGGGCCACTGCTACAGGGTTACCACAGCGTCAGGACTTCTCTGCTCAGGCGCCAGTACTGGGCCACAGAAGCAGCACCGGTTAAGTGTGCCCTGATTCATCCCACTAACCTGAAACCAAGACATCCCCTGCTTCCTCTCTCAGATTTATAGCTTTAGGGCTCTAGAAAGGTGTTTTCTTCCAAGAAAATCTGTTTACTAAAATGCTACTCCTCTCCAAAAGCTCTACGGTTCCAAGGCCACCAAAAAAAGTGCCCTCCAAAGAGTCACAAGGAAATGCTCAACTCTTCCTGATACCATCTTGGCAACGCTTAGAAGACTAAACAGAATACTTGCATAGAATGCTTGCATAAATATTGCGACAGACGGAGCCATGTCCTCCCACTAAGGATCAGACTTGTCCCTCTCCCAAGCTGAATGCTTAGAACCCACCTAAGAAGCCAGCTAACTTGCAGGTGTGTGGTCAGCTCACCAAGCAGCTTGTCTGTTCTCTTACCGCCCCAAGCCAGGACTCTACAAGCACAGCGAACACCAGGTTCCAACAGTCCACTGCCAAAGCTCTGCTGGAAACCTGAAATTCTCAACCATTTCTAAGTGCTAAAATCATAGCTCGTTGGTTACCCCACTTACCTTGGGTTGCGCCCGACGAGGAAATGCAACTTTGGGGTCAATCTGGGGGGAAAATTGAGAAGTAAGGAGTCAGTGGAATACTTTGAGGAGATGAAAAAAAATATGATTAATCACCTAATTATTAATCATTCATTTCTCAGGCTTTGTAATGGCTTTGAGGAACTTCTCAAGCAACTTAAAAGTTCTCTCCATTTTGACCTCAATTTTCACCATCCCTCTCAAAATGGGTTAAGTAGCTCTCCTTTCTGCAATGTCCCATCATGCACTGCAGCATGCAAAGTTCTCCATAAACCACATCTAGTGTATTCTTATTTGGGCAAAAGCCTCTCTTCTAGAGGCACTGAACAGAAATGGTACCTGCAGCTCATGTGCAACATGTGAGCAGCAGGAAAGATGGGGACAATGTTACCACTAAAAAAAATTATAACCTGAAAATTAAATGTATCATTCAGCACTAGGTAATTGGCTGGGATTTCTTCTTTCTACCACAAGCAGAGAAAGGGATTCCAAAAATTTTAAAAATCAGCATCTAAAGACTCCCCATAGGCATCCAATGCAAGGCTCTGTTTGAATTAATTCACCTGTTTTAGCAAAACAAAGTTATCCGGGATTAATCAAAAAGATCATTTGTGCTGAAATTACACCTCAGAAGAAAGCAGGTGTCAAACACTATGCAGCCTGCCTTGGCTCTTCAAAAAAAAAAAAAATTACAATGAAAAAGAAAAGGATGTACATAAATTAAATCCACTTGATTTTAGAAACAGCAAGGCTGTCGCGGGGCAGGTGAAAAAGAAAATGACTAAACAAAAGAAATCAGGGGATCTACTGACAATTAGGGTATTCCCCGCTCAGCTTCAACCCAAATGGAAAAACTCCTCCACTGCAGGCCAGACACTCGTGCAGCATATGACTCTCAATCAGCGACTGGCTTTAAAACTCAAAACAATCCCCACAGAAGCATCTGAACCGAAGAGGCTGATGTGAGGACAAAAAAGTTATTGTAGAGATAAAAAGAGGAGGAAAGGAATAAAAATAAATACAACCATTGCTGGTTTTCATTAGCTTTCTAAATGTCACAAATCTTGGGGTAAAATTCAAAATGGGGAATGTCGTGAATATTGCTATGAGTTATTTGTTTATAGGCTTTGCTCTCGTAATAAAATTTTTCCCTTTTAAAAAGTTAATCTCAACTTTGTTTTTAGTTCTGCCATGGAGGAAAAGAAAATAAGTAATGCTTTGGGAGAAAAGCACACCATAGTTAGTTCCTCTGTTCTCTGACTTCTATCTCCTAGGACTTCAGCCAGGAAGACATATAAGGATTTATTGCTTTTATTAAGACAGTTTAAAGACCTAATAGAAGTCTATATCATGTTTTCTACCTTTAAGCATCACCTGAGAAATGAGAGATTACTTTTCAAAAACTAAAACAGACAAAAATCTCTGATCTAGGAAGCTACCCTTCCATAAAGATTAACATGACTGCATCTACAGGTGGGCCCACCAGCACTGACTAGAGCTTGTCTACAAGAGAAATACAACAGGTGTGGATTTTCCATTCTGTTGACCAAACACAGGGCCGGAGGCATCTGTTCATAATGCTCCCCCCGCAAAGGAATTACTTGGGGTTTTTGGTTTTTTGTTGTTGTTTTTGCTGACCAGCACAACTGCAATGTCACCTGGTTTGCCCAGTTAAAAGTGAGGAGGGGCCAGAAGGGAGAAAGGTGTAAGGAAGAATATAAAACACTATAATAAATGTATCTGAAATTACAAAACCACAAGCCAATTCTGAAAAGTGTGGTGTGTGTTGACATCAGTGTGTGACACTGAGATCAGAGTTCTTCCACTTAAAAAGTGTACGCTAGGCTCTCTAAAGGAGAGGAGGGGTCAGGGGAAGATGGCAAATCCCAACCTTTTGCACATCCCTGTCAACTAATTTTTAAGAACAAACAAAAAACAAAACTACCAAAAATTAAAACATTAGTTAGTTAGGTACAGCTCTACTTACTGTATCTACAAAATCCTCTAGGAAATGACTAGGGTACTATTTTGGATGGGAATGGCCTTTACCTAAACAAAGCTTTTAAGGTAACAGTAAACAAGATCCTCGTATCCATGTCAATAAACCAACCGCTTCTGCCTCCTGTGCTGAACGTTGAAACAAAGTCAAAAGCTAGATTATACTAAATAACAATGACCAAAACATGTCTACAATCAATCAGGAGGGAAAATCTGCAGACTATATACACACTTTATAGAGGGAGCCAACCCACCAGCCACCACAAAAAACAAACTCTACTTCTCCCACCTAGGTAGGGTGAGGGAGTAGATAAGAAATCCCCAAATTTGCCTTGAAATGGTTTTCCTCTTTAATTTTAATAGCTTTTTGAAACATCAAGCCAAGAAATCAAGGATAAAAAAAAATCTTCAGACATCCGTTATCATCCTACAAAGGATTATTCCTGAAATTATCTAAAGTACGAAAAAGTCGGGCTGCCAAGCACTGACACTTCCAGGACAATTACTAAATCAACTAAGTGTATGAGGTCTTTTCTTAAGGGGAGAGGGCAGAGAGAGGGGGTGAATTTGTAAAATGAATCCAGGAGCACCAAAGGTTGCCTGGTTTCTTCTTTTCTCTTCCATTCAAAGCCAAAAGGACTTGGAAGACCACCTTCTCCAGTTTACTTTACAGAAGAGGAAATGGAGGCCCAGAGGCAGGAATCACTTGCCCAAGTTCCTAATGGGCAGCTAGAACCCCATCCCCTGCCTCAACCCACAAGCCCACCCGAGAGAAGCAGAGTCCAACCGTACCCAGCACGACACCCTATGTCATCCTGAGGCCCAACCTTTAGGCCGCAAAGTAAAAATTCTGGGGAAAGCAAGGGAGATATAAGGGAAGGGAGGAGAGGCAGGAAGCCAACACAGGGGCTAAACAAAACACTGCAGGATCCCTAGCCTCCCCTAATATTAAATTTATTACTATAGACTGACACTCTTTCTGCTTTCCCCCTAACCTCAACCTAGCAACTTATCCCCTCCAGGACTCTGAATCTGAAAAACTTCAGACACTGTAAAAGTATCCACACACAAATGAAAGGATCTACAGAGCAAAGAAAAAAAAAAAAAAAAAAAAACACTTTGAAACCCAAGGCCTTATCAGCCTGCAATTTCAGGCCATCTGGAGTTACCCCAATGGATGCCCAGCTTGGCTCTGCCAGCCTCTCCTTCCCTTCCCAACCACGTTCCAAATCCCAAGTGCCCCCAAGAGAAACCTGTTGCCTGGACCTAAGGGGAGCGCCCCCCGCCCTCCTTCCAACGGGCTCCCCTCAGCCAGGAAGCAGGCAATGCCTTCCCCAAGCCGATTCCCACAGCCACAGTTGGTGCCTGGTGGACAAAGTGACACGGGCTCTCCGGTGGAGTTTCTCCGCACCGTCCCTCCGCCCGAGGACAGCCTATCCCAGAGCCGAACCCCCTCCCCCAGCCTCAGCCTGGCAGCTTCAGGAGCTGCAGTGGGACAGACTCTAAAAAGAAAACCCCAAACCCAGCCACGGCAACAAACTTGTAAGCCAACTCGCTAGCTCTGTTTAAAAGTACCCCGTTCTATCCAGCACAAAGGCAAAAGAAGGCGCTGTCCCTTTAAATGGGACTGTCAATGACCATACCGGTCCTGAAAAGGGGCTAAGAACAACAACAACAACAACAACAACAAAACAACAATAAAAAGCAACCTACCGTCTTGGAATCTAACTCATGGTGGGGCTGACCTAATACTTTATCTACACTTGCTGGATCTGCGAATGTGACGAAACCGAAGCCTCTGAAAGGAGACAAAGAGAGAGAAAAACAAACAAGAAAATGTGACACCACTGAAAGCAACAAGGAGACCTCATGCAGAATGGAGAGCCAAAGTGCCCCCCCACACCCCCAGCCCCACTCCCTCCCCCAAAGCCCCTCCTTCCCACGGCCCTCCACCTCGCCAGGAAAAATATCAAGGTTAACGGGGAAGTAGCTGGGGACAGGGCGGCTGAAGATAACTTAGGAAAAGGCTGGAGCCTCCACTCTGGTCGCCTCAGTTTCTCTCCTCTTCCCTTTCTTAATGCTTTGTTTTATTCCAAAGAAAGCCAGGCGCTTAGATCCACCCACCTTTCCAAGACAGGACTTGAGAGTTTGGAAAGCTTAGAGTATGAGAAAGGCACACACATTAAAAAAAAAAAAAAAAAAATGCTATATGGAAAATGAATGAAATCGAATGTCATTTTAAACAAGAGAAAAAGAAGCGACAGGAAAATGACTTCAAGAGGAGTGGTGGCCATCTCTGGATCCAGAGTTTAGCCTTAATTAACAATAACCTTTCTGGTTGGGGGGGGGATCCAGACCAGCCCGCGCCTGAGCCCCATTCTAAATCCGCTTAGCTACTTCCGAAGACACCTCCAAAAATAAAACTTAAACTTTGTTCTAAAATAAGACAAAATCCAGAAGGCAATGGTTTACCTGGAGCGTTTCGTAGTGGGATCTCTCATGACCATACATTCTCTAATTTCTCCAAATTTGCTAAAGTAGTCTCTAAGGCTATCTGTAGAGAGAGAAAGAGAGAGATGGGGTGGAGGGGGGGGCGGGGTGTGTGGACAAAAAAAAAAGCAATGCAAATTGTGATCAAGGACAAAAACCAAAAGTAGTTTTCGGTTGTTATTCTGTTTTGTTTTTGCATTTTCTGCACACGCGGGGGAAATTCGGCAACAGAGGTCGCGTAGAGGGCTCGGAAAGGATCTGCTATTTAAAAAAATAACCTTGCACAGGAGAAGTGGGGAAGCCAGTGAGGGGGGGGCCTCCTACACCGGGATAACAAAGAGCAATAAAGAAGCCAAGAAGGGGGGGACGTCTGGGTCCCCCCCTCCCTCCCTTACCTGGTGAGGTCTGCCAGCTCAGTCCACCGATAAACATTTTACTAGAGGAAGAAAACATAACAGAAGTGAGCACCGATGTCAGATCGGCCATTTTGACGTGTAACTTACAAAAGCTACACGGAAAGCTGGGGGGAGCGGGCGAGCGCCAGACTGGAGGTGGGGTGGGGGAGCAGGGGGCGGCGAAACGCCACCCAAAGGTGTGTAACTTCCACGGTGGGGGGGGGAGGCAGGGCGCGCGAGGGCGCGGGGGCGCGGAGATGCCCGGCCCCGCGCACCGCCGTCCCCGCCGCTGCAAGCAGGGCAGCCGAGGCGGCGCGGTGGGCAGAGGCTGGAAACTTACCCGGGGTCGTGCTGGGAGTCGTTGGCGCTGCCCGAGGTGCCTTGGCTCCCATTTGCCTCCATAGCGGAGCCCCCCCGCCCCCCCACCCCCGACACACCGAGCCCCACAGCGATCGGAGCGGAGCGGCGGCCGGC